>JAJQWJ010000010.1:1755832-1978332 GCA_023637945.1 Phaethornis superciliosus
TTCATGTACGCTCACACAGCAAAACCTGAACTCACAGTTACACCAAAAGGCTGCAGCATCAGAGTTTTGAAGGGTTCTTTAGGGACAATCCTTCATTTTTAAATGTTCTGTTTGGACAAAAGGTACCAGGTCTCACTACACAGCACAGGAGTCATGGAACATGTTCTTTTTAACGTTGATAGTTCTTCATCAGAGGAGGTATCTTACAAGTAGTTATGGGACATAAAAAAGGTATTTCATAACTACTTACTTTTCAGTCATTATCCTGTTTTTTTAACACAGCACTGGTGCCCAAAGAGTAACAGGTATCCTTTTGGATGAACTGAAAATTGGGGCTGTAAGCTTAGTCCTGTGAAGTATTAAAAATAGCCCTTGACTGAAGGTAAATACAACTTCCCAATTTGTGGAGAAAAATATTGTGGTAATCAGTAGTAAATTTTCAAGTCATCTCAGCAGCTGGAGAAGTCTAGTGATGTGTAATAGCTGTTGAGACAATGGCCCCATCCTGATGTCCGTGTGTTCAAAAAGCATTTACAGCACCAAATTCTTTAGGTCCACTTTAACAAGAAGCAGTTTTCCTAATTCCATTTTTCCCCCAATCGGTGTTTTAGATAGAGTGAAACTGCCATCAGACAAATATAGCCAAGGGGTTTTCTGCTATTTAATGGGCTTATAACATGTCTGTTCATTGTTAGAAAGTGAGTCCCCTTCTCCTCTCTTTTCCCATGTGATTAAAGATGTAACAGCTCATGATTTTTATAGAGGCAGAACTAGAAGCAGAAGGTAATCTAACCACAGGATCCTACATGGCACTAATCTCAAATTACCACAATAAAAATTTCTTTCTACATATGGGTATTCCCATAAACCCCTGGGAATCTGTTTTAGTGACATTCTTGCTGGCACTAAATATGTAATTCCTTCAATTAGTATCAGCTTACTATGTTGGCCTCTGTGATCCTGAAGGAAAACCATCTAGGCATTATTATATGGCATTTTAATAACTCTTGCTGATTGAACACAGCTTGTTGAGTTTGTGGGCTTCCTTTTTGTAAGAAATTGCTTTATATGGGTTGTATACATCCAAAACATCCAATGCCAACAGATTATTTTTCTCTTTGCTAGTACTGGTGAAATGCAATGAAACAGCTTCACTTTAATAATGTATTAGAAATTCATTTGGAACATATTATCTCTTCATAACTGAAAGCAAACCTTGTTTTAAGAAATTCTTTCAAAAAATGAGCTGAAATTGAATTTATTCCTATTGAAAAAAAAAAATATCTCCCTATTGAAACATGTATTTCCTTATAGTCCTGTGTTTTCTCAGCCAAATAGATTCTGCTTTGTGAGCTTCTTTTAAAACCGAGTACACTGTGGTGATGGTATTTTTATCGAATGTTTTATCTAAGTGTTACAGGTTAGTGACTGGGGTAAGAAACAGTTCTAATCCCATTCTGTGCATAATTCTCTGTGTTTAAATGCTTCTTTCCATCATCAGTGAAGTCTCTCGCCTTCTAAAAGCAGAAAATAATGAAAGCTGCTGTGTCTCTCAGTGCACCTGACCAGTCTGCTAAGCACCAGCACTTGTTAGTTTGCTGCCAGCATGGCCCCCAAGAGCTTCAGGTTTGCAAACATTCCACTGTGCACAGTGAGACGACAAGAAACAACAAATAAACTTTAAAATTAGAGAGGTTCTGCCTGAATTTACAGCAAAAAATTTGCACCACAAGGACAGTCAAGAAGTGGAACAAGTTGCCCAGAGAGCTCATGCTGTCTCCATCACTGAAAGTTTTCAAGAACAGAGTGGATAAAGGTCCAAGGAGCCCCTGCTGAGACCAGAGATCTCCTGAGATCCCCTTCCAAGCTGAAGCAATCTACAATTCCAAGGACATACATTTTTTAATTCATGGGCCTGTATATATTTTTACATGCAAAATGTTTCCAGATAAAGCAGGGGACAGCAGAATTAAGCCCCCCCTTAAACACAATGGCTTTTCCATCCTTCTTCATGACCACTCTCAAAAGCTCTAATTCTAGAAACATCACTCTTATTAGTCAAGCACAAATCCAGAGCATTCCACAGAAATGAACAAAGCCTTTGTCTTTTCCACAGGGCCACTGCTGACAGAGATCAGACTGTGCTGCCTGAAGATGCAAGCTCTAACCAGATCTCAAGCAAAGATTACTCCAGTCAGCTCAGCACCTCATTGCTCTTTTCTTTACAGCATCTCTGGACTAACTACAACTCCTGTTACCTCATCTCTTACACACAGCTGACCTCCACATACTCTCTACCTACACCATGACTGAGTTCTCTTCAGTTCTTCCTCTCTGCTTCATAATCTGTGGCCTGGCACTGGAGGCACAATGATCCACTCATCTGAATGTTACCAAACTCACATGGATGTATTTAAAAGAGTAGATAAAGCAGGTACAGAAGAAGAAACAGCTTCTATATAAAACTCCTCTGTCTTTACTTTTATAAAATGATTGATTTTCCATGACCAAAACCACAGGATTTATTTTTCCAGTAGGAATAAAAAGAGAAGTAGAAGAAGAGTGCCCAGTGCTGTCTTCTGGTTTTTGACTCACATTCACAAGCAGGGAAGAGACCAATTCAGACAGAACACATTATCCCCAGACACCTGAAGTAGCCCAGAGAAAGTGAATATTCCCTTCCTGACTAGCTAAGCTCCAGATTCTTGTTTCCTCACACAAAAGGGCAATCTTTACCAAGAGCAATTTATCTATTATTCAATACATCAATTATTTATCCATTTTTCAATTCTACCCATAAATCCATCACACACCTGCAAATACAAATTACACAAATATTCTCAGAGAACACCCATGGTTCATTTTTCAAGATAGCCATTAGAGGAATGTGAGACAAATAGCTAACAGCAGACCTACATTTGGCCTGAAAAAGGAAAACAGAGAGCTACCTTCATCTTTGGTGTCCAGACTCATCTCAGCTGTTTCATGCAGCAGCTCCATGGAGAAAGCCCTTGGAGTCTTACTGGACAGTAAATTCTCCATGGGTTAGAAATGTGCCCTTATAGCCAAGAGGACCAATGGTGTCCTGGGGTGCATCAGGAAAACTGTGTCCAGCAGGTCTAGGGAGGTTCTCCTTCCCCTCTACTCTGCCCTGGTGAGACCACACCTGGAATACTGGATCCAGTTTTGTACTCCCCAATTCAAGAGAGATATGGGTCTACTGGAGAGAGTCCAACTGAGAGCTACAAACACGATGAAGGGACTTGAACACCTCTCCTATGAAGAAAAGCTGAAAGAACTGGGGCTGTTTAGCTTTGAGAAAAGAAGGCTGAGAGAGGATCTTATTAATCTCTATAAATATCTGAGGGGTGGGTGTCAGGAGGATGAGGCCAATCTCTTTTCAGTGGTGCCCAATAACAGTACAAAGAACAATGGGCTGAAAGTAGAACGTAGGAAGTTCCACTTCAACACGAGAAGAAACTTCCTTACCATCAAGCTGACAGCACTGGACCAGGCTGCCCAGAAAGGTTGTGGAGTCCTCCCTCTTTGAAAACCACCTGGATGTGTGCCTGTGTGGCCTGCCCCATGTAATCCTGCTTTGGTAGGGGGGCTGGACTAAGTGATCTCTAGAGGTGCCTTCCAACCCCTAACATTCTATGATTCTATGTACTCTCCACAGAGCATAGTCTGGGATCAGCTGCCTGTATTTCACAGGTCACCAGCACTGAAGTAAAGGCTCAGACAAACGGCTCAGTCTCTGACCAGGAAACATGGAGCTCTCTGACAGCTCCTGCTCTGGGCTGCAGTCAGTCACAGCCTGTCCTCTTCCTAAATCTTGAACCTCTTTTTTTGGTTTGTTGTTCCTGTCCTGGTACCACTTACTTGTGACTGCAAGCCACCCCTGGTTCCTCAGCTACACCATGAATTGACAGGTGGTGAGGAGTAACTGTTAACCCTTGCTCTCTCTCCTTCCTGTGGCTGATTGGGGCTGAGCAGGAAGTCATTAGTAGCCTGATTAACATTTACATACTTGCATGGCAATGAACTTTAACACCCAGGCCTCACACTTTATGACAAAAGGACACATATGCCATCCAATGCATGAATGCCATCATTCTGAAGGGCAAGCTCAGGCAAATTTATGTCTTCATTGGTCAATGAATGATTTATGTCTTCACTGCCAACAAAGTGTACTTGGCTTATTCTGAAGGATTAATAAATAAAAACAGCACCACCAACAAAAAACACTACAACTCCTGGAAAGCATTGAGTGTATCTCCAGAAATTGTGAACACTGATGGAAGAAGAATAATAGAAGCTGAATGCTTTTTAAGTATTCTAGGATAAATTATTGTTTTCCATATCCAGATGGCTGCTTCCTAGAGACACTAAGGAAATGAGAAAAGGGACAACAAAAGTGCTAAACTCATAAAACCTGTAAGTCTCTAAAGGAAAACATTTTGAGAAAAGGACATGGCTGTGATTTGCCACTTCCTTTCTCAGTCAGCTCTCACAGGCCCTGAAAGCCCAATAACCCATGGCGTGATGTGCTCAAGCCTGTGGACAGGTGTCCCTTAATCCCTCCACTTAATGCAAAATTCCAAGAAAAACAAGTGAGGGAAAGAAGGACAGAAGAAAGGAAGTGTGGGTTGTACTAAGTGTTACAAAACATCATTCTCTCATACTCAATAATCTGGTTTAAAAGCCATTTTTATACACAAATTTTTAACCCCAAAACCAAAGCAGACTTTGAGAAATAAGAATGAAGACTTCAGCCTGTCTGAAGCATTTTAATGCAGCTCCAGTGGGGAAGTCTACCACATTGATAGAACCTATTTCAGAAAAACCCTCTCAATACACACAGCTTTTCATTTATGTTGGAAATGTTTTGATGACTGCAGCAAGCAAAAAAAAAAAAATCCCAGCAATGTTCATCTCTTTTTGACACAATCTACTATTTCTTCATGACCTCACTAAACCATTTCACAAATGCAGTATAGATGAGTAAGGCACTATAACCACTATAGCTGCTGTTTCCCTAGAGATTCCTTCCATCCAAACCTGTGATGATGAGTCAAACTAAGACTTAAGACTGCTAAAAATACAATGAAAGGTAGGATTGCCTTAGATTAATAGAGATGTTTAAACAGCAGTAAATGCCATTAAGTAAATCTACCCTTCCTTTCACACATTTTAAGTTTTCAAAAGTATTCTGCCAGTACCAGCTCACCCAAACTCTTATTAATTGATCTCCTCTTAACTTTGGACATTGTGCATCAAAAAATAATCATGTCAGGTGAAGAGGAGCCTGGAAAAGACAAACCTCTGAAGCAGCCAGCAATCCTGTCACTTACTCCTTTTCTTCCCTTTAGATTTCTAACCTCCTCCACAGTTAGGCATCAAGAAGCATTACCTCCTAAAACAAACCACACACCTACAATGCCATTGTGACTTCTAAAATGTCTCACTGACTTAGAAGTGTCACAACCCTTTGCTTAGAAAAAGTCCCATGCAGCTGCACCACATCATGGTCATAATTCAGATATGCTGCTTCTGAGGAAACATTTCTCAGCCAAACTCCTGAAAGTTCTCTTTTTCAAAGTCAACCTGAGGTCCACACTACTCTAGCAGGGGAGGTTGGGTTGGTTTTTTGTAAATGGAAAATATAGCATCAAAAACAACCAAGAGCCTGGATTCAGGTTACCCCCTGCAGCCCTGATGGTACCTGCTGTGATCTCATTAGGCTTCACACATCTAGCACAGGCAGGCTGGCTCATTTCTGCTGAATTCTCCAGAAAACAGCAAACCTGGGAGACAGCTCTGCACTATCAAAATTGTCACCATAGATTGCACTGATAATTTTTTTTTTTTAAAATAAGCTTCTTTACATACATACTACTTACTACCTATAAGCACTTCTTATTTGAGGCAGATAAAGCTTCAGACCCCAAACTTCAAATGTGGGTGTCCAGTTGAGTCTTACATTATCGTGGTAGTTCTGATGAGGTTTGTTCTTTTCAATTAAACCCCTCAGTGTCACCATTTCGCACACTCCACTTTATATTACAGCCATCTCTAAACTGGCTTCTTATTCAACAAAACTAAGGATGCACTTCAAGGATGCTAGTGGTGTTCAGTTGTCAGGAGCACTTTGCTTCAGGATCCAACCTGAACACAGAAAGGAGGAGGCTGTCAATGACATCTGAAAGACACATGCTAAGGATGCTGAATATGCCTCTGAGCAACTTTCACCTTGCAGGCTTGAAGCCAGAGCAAAGTGCACTGCAGGTGAGAGTTTTCAGACTGTAATCAGCCTCTTTCTGAGAACTGATATCACTACCATGGCAAAAGAGTGGGAGAGTGTATGCAGTGCCTAGAATTGGCTACAATGAATGCCAGCTACACTCACAAGGCTTTCATTCTTCTGTACACAGATTACTGCTTGCCTTAATATTTAGTATTGGTTAGTTGAAGTATCACAATGAGTAATTCAACTATTTAACCCTTTAATCCTTCTAGAATTCTTAGGTGAATGGTGTCTGGTCCTGGCAGTGCTTTCACATTCTGCAGTCTTGTCTCCTGACACAGTACTGAGACAATCATCATACAGAAATGAAAGAAATGACAGAAAGAAAGGCTTCAGCATAGACATTTCTCCAAGCTTGCTTCACTTTGCAAAATATTTTCCTATTTTTTCTGCTCTAGCCTCATCTTATGTGAGCATTCTTTGTATACCCAGATCACTCAATAGCCTCATGGACTATATCTTATATAGCAATCTTGTTCATCTTGTTCCAGGAACAAGTTGCTCAAATGAGTAATTATGAGAGAGGCAGTACTCTTGATCCAAGAATTTCTCATGTCTTCAGGGGCCTGGAGCTGACACTAGAGGATTCTTAGCAAATCCATGTTTTGCTGTTAGCTGAAGAGCAAGTCAGAAAGATATTCTCATACTGGTGGAAACAACCTGGCTCTTTTTATAGTGTATTTACTGTCAGCTTAAGATGGTGGGGGTTTTCCTGCTAGTGCTTTGACTTAAACATGACAAAACCCAATCCTGAGAGTAACAGCAAAATAAAGTATAATGAGAATCCAGTTTATCAGCTCCTCCAACAGACCTCAAGTGTCTACTAATTGAATGTACCATCCCCATTTGTGAGTAATAATTTCATATTGTTTCAGGCTGCATTTTTGTGTCAAATTATTTTTAAAGGTTGAAGTTTTTTTTTTTCTAAAGAGCTTGAATGCCAGCTGGCATGCAATGTAAATTTCACTCTGCTTTCTAATGGCATTATGAAATGCAAGATGCACCAAGGTAACAGCACTGCAGCTTCTGACAGTTCCACAGCCTGAGTAACCTTAAACTCAGGTTCATAAGAGATCCACATTAATAGGGGTGAGCTATTTTCTGATCCAGAGTTAAGAATAAGGCTCTGGTTTGAGTTCAGAGCTGTTTACTAGTGCTGATATTTAGTCCTGTATTCTCCTGGGAAAGGACAAAGAGCAATGCATCTTCAGGCACATTCAGGTTTATTTCTCCTGTGGTGAGAACTGGTGACAAGTCCAGCCTATAAAAACATTTGCCAGCAAGCAGGAACCATGTTTGTGCTGCTGCATGGCACTGCAGGCTGCCTGGAAAGTTTCCTCCTTTTAAGGCAATCAGTGCTATGACAGAACTGATAAATATATACATATTGCTGTCTGATTAAACATGTGGATTGAAACTTTTATATTCTAATTTGCCCACTTTTTTATATTAAAAACAGATATATATTTCAAAGTTTGGTGGTGGTTTGGGTTTTTTTCCTCTTTGCCTGTTAATTCAAAATACGAGGGGTCTTACTAGTCTTTTCCTTGCTACTCTTCCCAGCTTCCTGCCTCTTTCAAACCTGTAGCTTTTCCACCCTGTCCAGCTCTGGGAAAGTTACACACTAGCAAAGGAAAAAGTAACAGCTTTCACATTCATGCCTTTCTGAAACACGCATATCAGCTATTCAATAGCTTTTTGTTTGTTTGTTTAAACAGAATAAGATAAAAATTAAACCTAAATTAACTTTTCTGGTCAGAGATTAGATCTAGAAAATGTTTTTCTTGATTTTGCTTTTCTTGTTTTTCTTTTGGCCAGAATGCTGTTTGTTCTGGAAGTTAACTGTCTTCACTCCAGCAACGTGTTACCAGCAAAAGGGACTCAGAAATACTGATGTTCCCTCCTACTTCACCTCCTTTACTTTTACAGTAAAAATTTCAATCAGTATTACAGTCACTGTACATTAAAATTTAGAATACTGCATTAGTGCCAAAATCTTCAAATATATGCTTTAAAAAGTAATATACATTGGAATATTAAACTTTACAGTTAGATTGAACATGTTAGACATGTATTTATCTCTAAATATCTCAGATGCAATCAAGCTGAAGCTATTTACGCATAAGGAATCTCAGCAGAGCTGTGTGGGACTCAGAACTCCCTTTAATGGGACAGCCTTTAATTTTAACATCTCTCTCTGTTCCACACTGGGATTATTCCATAAATTTCTACAAAACAATTTCCAATCGTGAAACATGTTTTCAAGCAACAAAGCAGAATGCTAGAACTTTAGCTTTTAGAACTGCTACAGACCACAAAATATACTTTAAAAAGAATTATCATAAAAGCCAACGCAACCCCGTGGAGCATCTGTCTCGACAAAAAAGATATTTTTGGAACACATTCACTGGCACACATCCCACCAGCTCTCACTGCAAAAACTGATGCATACTTTAAGAGCAATAATAAAAGATTATTGTTGTATCCTCTTTTTCTCCTCAGGGCAATTTTGCTTCATGTTATATGGGGTAAGAGACACCAAAATGACACCAAAAATTTTAGTTCATGGAGAGTGCAAGTATATTTTCCAGTTTGGATTCCAAGGGTTGATAAGAGAGACATTGATTAAAATAGAGGGAAAAAAATTAGCTGACAAACCAGGAAGATCTTTTCAGTCTAGAGCGCTTCTAGCTGCTCTGTCCACATGCAATGGTGCATTTATTAAATGTTACTTTATAAGAATTTGTGCAAAAGATGCTCTGGTGAGGATGCTGGGCAATTTGCATAACAGTTGTTTCTCAAAGTGCTACTCCAGAAACTTCAAAAAGCAATGTCAGGGAAATCCTTCTAAAACATCATGGTCTGGGCACTCTATTTTTCTGAGATCTTTGCCAGAAGAGCTACATATTCACTAATAATGGCTAAACATGACATTCAGCTCTGCATTAACAATCCCATAAACAGCTGGCTGGAAGGGACCTCCAGTCAGTGATGGAGATACTGCTTGCTAGTGGAGCTGGAGAGAGCAAGATCTCTCCAAACTATGAGAGAAAGGAACTCTTCAAAGCAGCCCTCCAAGAAAGCATTCCACTATACTTAATATATAAATATATCTAAAACACAACATTGCCAACCTTTTTATTTTTGCCAAACCCTTGCTCAATTCAGCATCCAGATCATTGTGAAGGAGAAACTGCTAATGACATCAGTGTTTCAGAATGCTTCTGAACCATCGGAAGGATATGAAGTCACCTTTTTCAATGTTAGGGAAAACTTTTGCTCATAAACTTTACCTTTCTACAACATCCTCTCCATTCCAGCAGGTCGAGCTGTCTCTCATCACCAGGTCTCCATCACAGAGCCTTTCTGCTATTGAGGCATAAAAGGTTCGGGATCGCTTCATGTAACTGATGAACTCTCTGCAACGTAGGAAGAACACATTGAACAACAGAACAATAATCATTAAGCCCCCTGTCAACTTCACCCTCCAGAAGATGAAGAGTTTAGAACCCTTCCAGAAATTGTCATCCAATTACTAGTGCATTTCTACACACCATCCTATCCTTTTTAATCCAGCGTTACTGAACATAATTACACACAACAGGGGATTTTAACAAATTAGATTAATGCATCTCACAAAATCTGAAAAAAGTCTACACCTACTGTCTCTTTATAAACAGATTAAAGATTATGAGAAAACATCATCATTAAAGGAGTGGACTTTTTCTCTGTTAATGAAGTGAATATTTCTCCATTCCCAGTACATGTATGAAATGAAATTAAAAACAGTGCCAGCAACCTCCTGGATGGAAAAGGCTTCGTAAAGCTAACATCCCATCACAGCCCCTGCAATACTCTATAAGTGCCCCACACGTGCAGCAACAGTACAAAAAATTACCTCCTTGAGATGTGGTGGGGCCAATTCCTGCCCATCATCACTGCCCACCTCATATTACTACTACAAAGAAATTTCTCTCATCATGCCTGGCACTGCACCTGTTCAGAGGAGGCTGTGCCTGCTGCTTTGGTGAATTCCTGGCCAGTACAAGCAGCTCATTTCTGATCACTGTGTATGGAAATATGTCTTGGGGGAAAACTGCTTCCTATTTTATAATCTGTTTATACCTGTAATTTATAGCTGGCTGAGGTAGCCATAAAAATAAACCGTAACAAGTGCCAATTTGGCACACAATTGAGAGTATTTAAAAATGAAAATTACTCTATCTCAACAGCTTTACAATAAGCTCCTGTTTGGTCTAAGGTGTTAAAGATATTGAGAACTAGACACGGGACATGAAACTGAGCTGGAGTTATTGAGGAGCCATCTGATTGTCTCAGAAGTCCCTCAGCAGCCCCATTGGGAAGGTGAAGGGATTCATTCTGGCTTACAGTGTTTCTGCTTGGCAGGCTGTAAGGGGACATTGAACTCCAGAGGTGCCTGTGGATAGGGCTGGATGGAGACTGGCACAAAACCAGACAGGACTTCTAATTCCTTTAGGAGCAACAGGTGCTCTAAATAATATTAAAGTTCATGGCTGGGTCCACCCCTACCAGGTTGAGGCATTGCTCATCCTTTCCCATGACTGCCTTTTATGCTTTTGCAAAAGTGTTTAACCATCCCCTTAGTTGTGATTAAAACCTGCTCCAGATAAATTAGTTATGCTAACTACCTACCTAAAAATGCAGGAAAACCATTTTTTCTTTCCTTAAAGAAGGAATTTGAGGGCTTATGACAAGGCACTCATTATTGCTACCTCTTGAGCACTAACTTATGAATATAAACTCTAACTATACAGCAAAGCTAAGCCCAGATAGAAGGCCACAAACCTGATGGAACAAGCTAAGAGTATCATTGATGAAAGGTCACATGGATGCTAAAGATTCTACTGGTTCTAAACAGGAGTTTTCTTTGAAGGAGAAGAGCCCCCTTTAAGAATCTAAAGCTTATTGTACTCAGCTCACTCCAAGAGGTTTAAATGTGCATCTTCAGCACAGTGGAAATCTGACATTTCAGAATTGCATTTTAGCAAAGGCAGAGCTCTGTGTCCAGCTCAATTTTAGCAAGTGAAATTATGAACTTTTCATTAGTAGAACACTAAAAATGCCAGGTGGCAAATGTACAGTTTCCTAGTGCCCCCCTGTATAAAAGCAGTAACCAAAAATATGCCAATTCCTAGATTACAGCTGAAACAGCAGCTTACAATAGAGATGAGCTAAGTGTAGAGACAACAAAGTATGTCACCTTGGTTCCATTCTTACCGAGAGATTTTTTTCAAACTTCTTGATTTGTCATTCTTTGAAGCTTTCAGAGGCAGAGAACTGGAATAGGCCGGGGAGAATTAGCATCAACCAGGAGAGGTTGGGGAGAAGGGGAGAAGCAGGAATTCAGGCAAATGAGGAAAAGAAATGAGAAACAAAAGAGAAAAGTAAAAATTATTTGAAAGAAAGAACACCCAGCACATGCATAGGATAATTTAAGAAAACAAATAAAGAAGAAAACTGTCATGAGATTTTTCCAAAGTATAGATGAAATTAAAAATGTTAATGCAATACTGGGAAAAAAAAAAAACCACAGATTTTTTTTATCTCACTAATTTTCAAATAAAAGCACAATTTCAGTTGCAGCACACTAACACCAGAAAGCTGCAAATAAATTCAGTGGTACTTAGATTAACCATAACTGATACCAAACTGAAGTGTAAATGTCAGACTATACAAAAAAACAGTGACAGAGTTTGGATTGAGCACCATGAGAAGAGGGATACAAACGAGTAGCATTCATTTTCTTGTATGAGCACTTTGCTGTCTGTTAATGAACAACACAAATACAGATATTGTTTTGGTGTCCAGTTCTGGTCAGACTGCACTCCTGGAATCACTTTGCAAAACAGGGGAGTCAGACTCCAATGTTATATTGGAGAAAGCTGTGAAAATAACCTTAGTAGCCATGTAGTGCAAATGCATTTTGTGCCACTGATATCCTGAGGTCCCTTAATTAATATTAAGCATTGTATTTAATATTAACATCATGATGTAACTTTCCACTTACATGCTTTGATACCACATTTTTCTCTTTCTTACAGCCATGTTCTCATGTATAATGTAATGGCAGCAGATGCAGTACCACATGCCTCCCTGATCATCAGGTGAGTGTCACCTGCCATTACTGAACCAGTGGTTCCAACACAACCAGTTAAAAATGGAAATGACAATTTGTAACAGGGAAAATCTGGACATGTTGAAACTTCTGCCAGTCAGAAATGTTCAGTTCATTTCCATAGTAAGTTTATTTTCAGCTGGCATTAATAACCTGATACATACTAGCATTTTAATACTCACATCTTACTAAAATCCTTTGATACCTGACCCAACAGACAGTTAATATTAAATAAAATAGATGTCATCAGCTTCAAACATTCCTAAATAAAATTGTTTCTTTTAAGTAGTATAAAAAAAACCTGTAAGTTCGCTGTATAGCTAAGAAATTCCAAGAAAACAATTTGAAAGCCAGACTCCACCAGTTAGGGACCGAATATGATGTTGTATTTCTCTGTTAAATATAACATACTTCTATATACAGCTCTGTAACCAGTCTATGTTTAGTGTTTTGAAATGTTATAAGGAGCAGACATGTCAAAAGGCAGATATTCAACTTTGCTTGGAGTCCAGACCCTGCCCAGAGTAGGACTTTGTGCTGAACTCAGCAATAACATTCCAATTTACTGATTGAGATTCTGCACATGCCATGTACATTCCCTGTACCATCATATGGTTTCAATTTTCTTGTCATCTCTACTGCATGTTATAGTAACCTCCACATTAAAAAATTACTACAGCAGCAATCCTGCCAGTTTCAGTTAATCCCTCAATAAGATTGTGTAATGAAAAAAAAAATTCTATGCTTTTCGGTTTAATCAGAGGAAAATATTTCCTCCAGGATCATGCGCTATTTATTAAAATTTCAGCTGCTTACACTGTTGCCCCTGACAGTGTTGCAGAAAAAAAAACAACCATGCAGGAATGGAATGTAGGGGAAAATAAAGCTGGGAAATCTCCCAGGAACTCATATGAGTAAGGAAAGCAGAAAAGGGTTCAGCTACTGCAAGAGAGGATCCAGTTGCTATGTGACCATGCTATGTGAGTTCAGGGACCATGTAGGACCACACTGTGCAGAACAGTGGAGGGTGAGAAGGACTGTCCCCCTCCAGACTCAAAACAACCACTCAGAAGAAAGCTGTCAGCCAAAAGACACCACCTTAACAGCCTCATTTTTCAGCCACTCGAACAGCCTTGGCTTGACTGAGCAGTAGAAACCAGAGGTTCTCAGCCTCCTTGGAAAAAGAGCTTGAATTTGTAACTGGCCTTGCAAAGGTGTAGTACCTTTGGAGCAAGCATACCTATGTAGGTGTAACATGTTTGCCCCAAGGTTTTTAAGGGCATCTCTAAGCAGGTACTACAGAAGAGATGAGGCCACTTTATTATTGCTTCTCCAACTCATGTGCTCCCCATCCTGGTGGTTCTCTTGGAGCTTGGGAATATTCTAACACATTAAGGGAATGAGCTGCAGCTTTCCTGTTTACCTGGGGAGTGCTGGATCATTTCCTCTCTTTGCTTTCCTTATTCTTTTATACTTATAAGGCAGGAGTCATATTCCATATTGCCCTCAAATTAAGGATCATTTGAAGGGATGTCTACTACACAGATCATCAGACTGAGTTGGGCTGCCCCCCTATGTGACCCTGTGCCTCAACTGACAGACAGCTGATGCTATTGCACTTTATTTTTAAATTGCCAAAAGAAACAGCACCAAAAAAGATTCACACAATTACTGTCAGAATCTGGATCCCCTGTAGTAGTTGTCACTCTACATGCATTTTACTGCATAAAAAATTTCACCCAGACATTATAAAATTCTATTACCTAAAATTACTTTTTATTGATATCAGCTGTGATCAAATGATAGATTATGAACACCACAGCAGTGTAGCCAATCACACTATTGCACTCTATTTACCATTTCACAATTGTTCCCAAGAAGGAAAGTAGAAGCCTCATGCCATGTGTTTTAAGGGAAGTTGTGGAACATTGAAAAATATTCTTCAGTTTTACTAATTATGGCATGGCTCCATCATTCTTTTTTTGGTGCATAGGCTTTCCACAATACCTGTCAACACTGTGTTTCAGTAATGTTTTATGCTAATTACTTAAGGATGGCCTCAGTTTAGATTTTTTGATAAACTAGTTTTCAGTGTGTAGACCAATTTTGGGAAACTATCCAATTTACAGCACATTAGCTTTAGTATATTTTCTATCTACAGGTCTTACCCTTTTAAAAGGTTGATATCCAAGGAATTGTAGATGGTTGGGAAGAGGATGGAGCAGTTCCTCAGGTGAGAAAGAACTGCTTTAATGTGGTGCCATTAAAGACATCAGTTGCCACACATTTAAGAAGTTACCTGTTAACAGGCTGGTAATTTTGCCTTTTCGGTTGCCAGGGTATATAAGTCACAGTGAAGTCAATGAGTTATCCAGAAGACAGTCCAGGGACTGTGTTTTTTAAAGGATACTCCACTAATTTTTCTACAACTGGTCTTTGGATTATTACTGCTGAATTTATTAATTTAACTTCCTTAAGGATCTTTTCTCCAATTTGCACAGTAAAATTTTATTAGCTCCAAACACTTTCACAAAGTGTTGTGTTTTGGTTTTAAATTACAAAGGGATATAATATCAGTGTCACTCACAAAGCTTACCTTGCTGCTACAGCTTTTATATTTCAAAGCACTGTTTGTTTCACTCACTCAAGCTTAGATGAGAATTAAAATAGAAACAGAAAAAAAATCTCATCCTCATGACTCAACCTCCAGAATCCAGGCTATGATCATTTTAATAATGCTGTCATCCACCTATCCAACATAAAGAGATACACATGGACTCCCTGGGCAGTTTAGATACTTTTGTCAGATGGAGAAGAAAACCCAGCACAATTCTACTCACTTTGCTGAAGCTGTTCCAGATTAATACTGGTGTTACAGAGAATATGTTAGCCAGAAATATGTCATGGTGATTTTATGGTCTCCTAGCTCTGATATCTACTTATGTATCACAAGTGGGATTGCAAATACATCCTTCTCTCCCCGCTTAGAATTTACAGAAAACCAATCCAGAAGCCACACAATGGAAAGTGAAAGACAGAGCTGGAGATCTGGGAGCAGGGATACACATGCCAGGGCCAGTGGCAGGAATTCAGCTGAGCAGCATCTCAGCTGGTACACAGCTGAAGAACAGAAGCCAAGATGGACACAACAAAACTAAACATAAATGCTTCTGCTCTTGCTCTGCTAGGTAACAAATCAAGGCTATTTCAAGAGACTCTATTACTTCTCCCCAACCCAGCAAAATGAGGGACTGATTTGGTGTCAGAGCAAGGAATCTTTCCTTTTCACTCCTCTCCTTCCTCCTTCCCACCTCTGCCCCTGGATAGGCTCAAGTCTTTAAAGACCTGGGCAGTTGTATTTTGAGTAATTCAGACTGAGTTGTGGAAATTACTCAGACTTTGTTGAGGAAATGCTTCCATGGTTTTCATGGAAAGTTTCTGGAAATAATGAGCACCTTGGTGCTAAATGATGACATCAAGTCTGGCTTCTAAAAAGACTTTTTTTTTTTTTTTGGAGAGACCTGCAATGTAATACCAGAGAGTGTGGCAGTCTGTCAGTGATAGCAGCAGCTCGATAGAACTGTGGCTCTGGCTTAAACACTGAGGTGCAAGGAACCATTAACACAAACTGTGATACATGTTTATTTCAAAGCAACTTCCTGCTTAGGGTTACCTTCTTTTATTGTTCAGACTGGTGTGAGCCATCACGAATCTCTGGGTTTCAGTCACTTCCTTCACTGGCACTACATTGCCTGATGACAGGTTCCCTTCTTCTTGTTTGGGCTGTCCACACACTTTATCAACCTGTATGAAAGGAAGGGAAAGAAAAACCAGGTCTGAATGGAGAATCTGGTTTACAAATGCCCAAAGGTCTGCTTCTTCCTCGTGGTTCATGTTTACCCTAAGAGAAGGTGTCTGGGTGAAAGAAAGAAAGGATTCTTCTTTCCAGGATGTGGAAACCACTCCCCTGCATAATCATGAACAAATCCTGAGGCAGCACAAGGAGCACTGCTACCAGAAAGCCAGCACTCATGGATTTGTCACTGGACTACAGCCCACCTGGAAACAGGCTGAAGCAGTGACTGATGGAAGTGTTGCAAAACCAAACTTTTGTTTAGTATCATACCTGGAGTTTAAAGGTATACAGATTTTAGTGAAAAATCTGCCCTACACATAGAGAGTAGAGACTGTCTGGTGTGTGATGGGACTTGTAAGCACAAGGCAACTCAGTCTTCCAGCCTTGAATTTGACAATGTGTTCCCTTAAAACAAGGAAATGAGCAAAAGAAATCAGCATCAACAACTCACTGCATAAAAATTCTTTTCTTGGATAAAATAGAATGGAAGGAGAATTTCTAGCCCTGGGAATCATCCGTGCCTTGGGTCCCAGGTCTGGAACACAAACATCCCTCAGCCATTTTCCCTTATTGCCCTCCAGGAAGCCTCTCAGATGATTTAATACAAGACCAGGAGAAAGCAAACTTGAGTTTCTCCTTTGTGCACCATGGATCATACACTGCTCCTGCATCCGGCCACATTTATTTGCTGTAGCAGCTTGATGTGACAGTAGTAAAACAAACCTCTTCCCTTTTCTAATCCACAAATCAGTAATCTGTGATGATTTCACCTACACTTAAATCCTCAACCAAACAGAAAAAGACAAAAGAAATTCTGCTGTGTGCATAGTTCTACCAAAGACCTCAATCACACAGAATCCATCACCCCACACATCACAGAATTGTATCCCTTCTTTGGTTTTCCATCATAACCAGGAGATGGATTCTTGCTGGTCTGTGCATTTTACTGCATCTTTAAAACCCTGAGTCACAGCTGCCTATCCTCTGACTATTTCAGACCACATACAACTTCAAATAATTTTCTCTGTCCCTTTGCACCACTATGTTGTAGACATCAGTACAAGTGCAGGGCAATTTTCTCTATCTTAGCTCGTTTCCTCCAGGAAAAATACTGCTATGTGAAGCCAAGACACTTTTTTCTGAAAAAATAGCCAATCAAATATGAAAGGTTGGAAGCTGTTAAGGCATGATACTTAACATCAGCTTTAATTGTATGAGTTACTGCCTGGTCCAATGTAATAGCCTGTGAAGAACCTAAAATTGTAGCAATCAAATGAGAACATACAGGATTAATCCTGTCATAACTCAGCAGTCAGAGTGGGAACCTGCCTCACTCAACACCACACACCATATAGATTTTTCTGGTTTCACCAGGGACCAGCACAGCATTGTTTTAAAACACAGCTTTGTGAAATAAAATCCTCTATTTCAGTCCCTTCTAAACTTCTGAAAAGAAAAAAAAAAAAAAAAAAAGACACCAAAAAACAAACAAAAACAAAGCACTCTGTGGGAATGAAAATGTGAAACAAAAATGTCTTTTCAATCCTTTGGAACTGAGCAGAGGGTACAGCACAGCTGGAGCACATTCCTGCATCGGATGCCCTCTCTCCTGTGCCCCAGGTTTCCTACAACACACAGAGTCAAATTCCCTGCACAGGTATCTGCAAAATCCCTCTTAGATTACACCATGTCACCAAAGTTCATGTCGTTACATTTCATGCACCTCAAATCTACTCACCATGGACTGAAGACAGTTTTAACCAACTACCATCAGAATGGTTTGGAAAAGCAATGGAGTTGCTCTATATGTAAGTTATGAAGAATTACAAGTTTTTTTGTTTCTCCTGTGAGAAGTTTCAGAGAGAAAAAAGATTCAGTCATCACTTTTGTTGTGAGTCAATAGTTAAAGCACCTAAAAGAAGAAACTGTTTTTCTGACATTCCAGTTTAATCCAGAGCTTATCAATCAAGACTCACCACTGAAAGGAAAAACACAGTGACTGGGATTTAAAAAATTTATTTCCTTGTATGTGACTTACTGCTTCCCAGTTATCTCTTAAACTGAAAATGTAAACTAAACTGAATTCTTGTGTATTTATTTCTAAACAGACTCTAACATTCCTCTACTGGCACTGGACATGAGAATTTGACACAATAACAAGAAAAAAAAAATAAAATTTTCTTAAAGGCAAGAGGACTGTACAATGTTAGCTGTTGTGATAAAATTTAACAATTAGTACAATCATAAAACCCACTGCTGTATTCCTAAATAAAAATTTAGTACCCAGAATAATCAGGAATCAACATCAAGAATGCCTAGTCTCATTTTTTATTTCTAAACTTAAAAATGAGCCTGACAATCTTAGGTTACACCAGTGTTCTTCTTAAATATCTGATTTTCTAACAATCATACCTACATTTATTCTCCCGTGAACTTTCCTTTGTAATGAGAGTCATGTATACATGGATTGCTTGACCTCTTACTATTTGCTCTCTAAAAGAATGATTATTTACAATTATCAGAGACTTAACTAAAATAAACAAAAAATCTTGTCCAAAATCTTTCAAACCCTTGCAGCTTGAGCAACCTTAAACATTTAAGTCATATTTAATATACCTAATATAATCAAACAAGGGGAAATGCCATGCCCTTCTGGACACCACAAGAAACTTATCTCTCCCAAGCAGGAGAACTTTGCACTATTTCAGAACAGTAATTTTCCTTGATTCTTTAATGGGAAGCTTGGTACCTTAAAACACAACGTTTTTCTACTGAGTTGGCTTTTAGTTATTATCAAAACATTGACATATTTCCCAGCAGAATTCTGTCACCTCAATCCAACCAGTAGCCCCAATCAGCTCTACCAAAACCCAGCCCCAGGTTGACCACCTCTGACAAATCCCATCCCTCAGCCTCCTGGGGGCTGTGCAGGCAGCAGCACAGCTGAGCTCTGCACCACAGTGCCACAAACACATTTCAAATCAGAACTGGAGTTTGCTGGTTCCAGCACAGCAGCCAAGTTTGAAGTCAGCAAAGCAAGAAACACTTGAGATACAGGGGAAACTGGTTTTAGTTTTTAAACTTGCAATTTCCCCATGAGATCCCATTTCCTCTGGGTCAGATATATCCTTCTCTCAGCTGATGACCAATGGCACAAGACACCAGCAGATACCTTGCTCATTATTTTCTGTTGGCCAAGCTATCAACTGAAGTTTAGCACATAAATACAGAATCCTGTCCTTTGCAGTGGCTGTCACCTGTTATTATGGTATTGTTGTAAAATGCTCCTTTCCAATGCCCATAAGATGAGTGGAAGCACACTGGAGAGAATGTAAGCCTATGTCCTTTTGCTCCTTGCCACTCTTTATGCCTTATTGAACAAAATCTTGCACTCAAAGGAGAAGCAATAGGAGAGATAATAAGATCATTAGAAGAGAGAAATAACTTTTGATTTTGCCTTCTTTTAAATATTCATGTTACCTATTATATCTATACCTAAATACGAATGTTACCTATTGCAAATGAAGAACTGTGCTGGTAGCAAAGTTCAGCAATACATAACCTGGGATTACTGGCTCATTTTTCTACATCAATGTGTTGTTTTTCACTTGAGAGAGCAGAATTGTCCTTTCTCTGATCTTCAATCTCTTGGACAATTTATTCTAAACTAACTTGCTTCTAATGTTCTGAAAACTGGCAGAGACTGCCACTAAATACTGGAAATTCCACCAAGGAGGTGGCATTATGCATTCCTCGGGGTGAGAAAAATATGTTTCTTGAAAAAAAGTGCTATTTTAGGAGGTTTTGTGCTTGTGTGGATCAACATTGCTTCAGTAGGTTCTGTCTGCAGCAGGAGAGAGGTCCTTTCAAGCATCAGCACTGAGCACACACAATGGTAAAATTCTGCAGCAGCTACTCAAATGAATCAAACTCTACAAAGGCTTCCCCCAAATTAAAAATCTAAATGATGAGTAAGGAGAATTTGGGGCCTTACTCTACAAAATCTCTCAGAAAGAATGGTTGTTAGCTCATCAGCCCTGAGGCAAGCAACTGGGCACTCCATGGACCCTGTCTCTGAATGCATATGGAGAGATTTTCCTCACAGGAACAGTTGTAGGGGATTTATGGAGAAATGTAAAATGAGGAAATACCTTATTGATATCAGGTATTTCAGGAGTTTATACAGCTTATCTCTAACAAATTTTCTCTGTAAATGACAACGTTCTCTTCTGCTCCCACTGGCTTTTAAAAGTGCATGTAGTGCTCAGGGTTATCAGTAACTATCAGTGAGCCAATAACTTGGTGTCTTTTGTTAGGAGCTTTTAAAAGGTTTTTGTTCAAATTCCATATATATTTACGCAGCTGAAAAGAGAACAAGTAATCATTTATAAAGCCAAAAAAAACCACAAGGAGGACCTGAGAGGTAATGACAGCTCCCCTCCACCCTCACAATACCCCCAATATTCAATACTCATCTTTCCTGACAGCCAGCCCTTGTTAGACGTGACATTTGTCCTTAAATATTGACAGCCTAGAAAGGTTAACCTCAATTTTATAATTAATTACAATAATACAGTATGGAAGGAGAATTCCATTAGGAATTGATCCAAGTAAGTCAGATTCAAGCTCTCAGAAAAATTACGTAACTTTAAAGATAACAAGTCAATGAAAATATTTTTTTCAAATTTCCCTTTTGTCAATTTTCAATTAGAGTATATTGAAATGGCATTTTATGTTATTTGTTGTTTAGTTGTTCCCATTCTTAAATGAAAGCAATTATCAAAATATCACTGCAATTTCTTTTATCACTGCAAGCTTAAAACATAATTAAGGAAAGCTCTTCATAAATTCTTCCTCGAAGGTTTAATAATCAAGTCAAAAAAGTAGCAGGGAAAGACTACAGATCACATACACAAAGGAAAACACCGTAATATCCTTCCAGGGGTTCCTTACTCCTTGTCCAGAGCAGTGATCACTGCTCCTCAAGTCCCCCAAGCAGTCCTGTTCCCCCTGCAAACTGAGAGGTGGAGAGAAGGCAGTGCCACCACCACCACCCCCCCCACCTCTGCTCCCAGGACCTGACAGGCTCAGATTTCTCAGCCCTCTGCAGTCAAAGCAGCCAAGTGTCAGTATGAGGGTGCTGCACTGACAGGGCTCATTTGGAGCTGAGGCAGTCCCATCAGCTCCAGCACTGACAGCAACACCAAACAGAAGGGATCATACCCAGGAGTCAGAAGGTCACCAGCTGGCACAGGCAAAAGAACCTCTCTGAAACCTCCCTGGGTATCTTTACTGAAAAAGAGCATGTCAGTCTTCAACAAGCTTTAAAGCAGGAGTCACATCAGGAGCTATAAAAACCCTTTTCTAACAAAGCCCTTTTCCTCAGGGCTGCTCTCTGCCCATTCTCCCCCCAGAGCTGTATTTGTACCTGTGGTGGTGCTGACCCAGGTGCAGGATCTTGCACTTGGCCATGAACTTCCTGAGGTTGGCACGGGTCACACCTCCCCAGCCTGTCCAGGTCTGACACTTCCATATAGAAGCACCGACTTGAATAGAAGAAGTGCCTGAACTGTATCTTCCAAAAGTCATTATGAAAGTGACTGAACCAAAATATGTAGAGAGACAGAAGGCCATTATATTTTCACACTGCCACATTAGCTGAAATAATCTGTAAGTTTATGCAATCACTAAATAAACATGTCAATAACAATGGCAAGCCCTCCAAAGAAGGTCAGATAGACATTCCATTTTGTCTATGACAGGAATACAATAATTGGAAAAGACAAGTAAATACATTTGTTTCTTTTTTTCAGTAAATAGATCATCACAATTATGTTTTTCTGACAGTTGCTGTCCAAATCAGCATGTTTTCGTGGGCTTTTTTTTCCTTTTCTGAACACAAGCAATTTTAGTTGACAATGAAGGCTCGAGTAACTGTTAAAGCCCTGTAGCACTAGCATGTAGCACAATAACCAGGGGCAGCCACCCTGGTTTAAAAATACTTGGAAGACATTTTTCACATTGAGACAACTACATTACACTTTGAGCAAATTCTAGGACTTCTCTCCTGTCTCCTACAGAAATTATTTCTAATGAAACAGTGATGTGCTGTTTATAGTGGGCACCAAAACCTGTTTTTCCCCTTTACCTCAAATCGATGTTATTAAGGGGTTTGCTATCAAAGAGGGCTGGGAATCTGCAGAGAGTACAAAACCCCTGCCCTCTGTCCAACTCTTCACATCCCCTGGGACAGACCTCACTGGCATCAAGAGGCTTTTGGTTTTTAAACATGTTGCAGGTAGACTCTGACTTGTGTACTGGGTGAAGGCAGAAGTGCTTTGGGGATTTTCTGCAGTGATTGATGTGGACCTATTTATGGCTATTAAACCATTAATGTCATTGTACTGGCTGACTATTTCTGCATTTAAAACTAGATGAAGATACTAAATCTGCAATTTTAAATTCAAACTGCAGATCAGACCTTTAACATTGTACCTTTGAATTTCATCAAGACAGAGATCATTCTAGCAAGATACAAAGCACAATTTACTAGTACATACATCATGTTTTCAACTTAAGAGTCAAAAGCCAATTAATAAAGGAAAAACAGTCCCAAGAATGCACTTCCTCACACGGACTGCTCTCCAAAAATATTTTTACTATGCTCAGCGTGCTGGAATGGTACCATTACAGCAGCTTGGTGCTAGAGAAGAGGAACAGTATGAAGACAGAAATGAAAACAAGGAATGAAGATAAATATAATAAATATAACAGATCCAAGATAATGACTCTTCATTTAGGGTTGCCAGGCCTGTGTCATTCCAAACATCATTTCTGACCCAGGCTTTGTTAAAACAAAACCAACAGAAGGATCGGCTTTATGCGATTACATCTTTCCAAAAAGTCTTGCCCATTATGTCTTAGGCTAGAAACCATTTCCTCACTGATGACACACTGAAATTTCTGAGGTCCATTCATGTACTTGTCGGACCCATTTCTAATAAAGCTCTGCAACACACCTTTTTCCTGAACTCTTTCCAGTTTGTTATGAAATCTCATAGAAAATCTGAACAAAGAAAATCAGACAGCTTGTCTTTGAGCTGGAAGGTAGTGAAAACTTATTTTGTCTTTTAAAAATACTCTAATTCAAAATAAGTCTCTTGTTACAAGACTGTTTCAGTCTTACTGAAAGGTTGATAAACAGGAACATCATGCATAATCAGCAAGTTACACAGTCACTTCAGTAAACTGTGACTGCATCCATTTACCAAACACTCATCACCTTTTCCTCTGCTTTTTTGATGGTGTTATGTTAACAGACACCAGAAAAAGCTCCCCCTCAGAACTTGCCTGTGTCCTTGCACACTGACAGCACAACACAGCTCTCACAGAGCAGCTCTGTCCTTAGGGAGACACTTATGCTGCTGGAAAGCATTCTCCCTCACTCCTCAAGGGACATTTATCAACACTGCAACTTTCCCATCTTACAGCCCCCATCCCACAGTAGGCAGTAAATCTTTGTTGTTGTTGTTTTATCCCTGTTTTTCAGACAAGGGTGGTAAGGCAGAGAGATTAACAGCTCTGAGAAAAACATGTAGGACAGGCTTGGAACTGACCAACTCCTGACAACTAATTTAGTTCTCTGACAATTAAATCACATTGAATTCAGAAGCTTGGGCAAACTGCCTGCATGATTAGATACTTGCTTTCCCTACCTAAAACTCACAGATTTGCTGAACTGGGTTACAAATCTCCCAAGAGCAGGGACTCAAACACCCTGGTGGATCCAGGGCAGACCCAAATGTGCAGACAACCCAAACATGATGCACCTTGTTCATGTCCAAGACCACCCAGCAGCCCAGCATAGCAACAGGAGCTGGCAATCACCAATGCAAACCCAACGTATTGTTTAAGGCTGCAATTAAACTGCCCTGAATACACAAACTTGTTTCACTAAATAATTATTTCACTTGCCTGAAATAGGAACCGGAAGCAGTTGATTTGAGTCTGTGCTCATATGCTTCTGAAAATCTGTACCAGGTTTTCAGAAGTATTATGCTTTTTCTTTTTACATACTTAAGTGCATAGAGAAGAGTTTAGTTTCCCCCCATCCCCCCCCCCCCTTTTTTTTTTTGGCCACTAGTGGCTCAAAACAAAGCTAAATTAAGCCCCTGGTCCTTTCAGTGCATGTGCCAAGAGACACTGTCCTCAAAATACAGACCTACAACAGACCTAAAGTCAGAATGTTAGGTGTTGGAAGGGACCTCCACATCAAGTCCCACCCCCTTGCCAGAGCAGGATTCCCAGTGTAGGTCACACAGGAACACATCCAGGTGGGTTCTGAATGTCTCCAGAGAAGGAGACTCCATAACCTCACCGGGCAGCCTGGGCCAGGGCTCTCTCACCCTCACAGGGCTAAAGTTTTTATGTTTACTTGGATCCTCCTAAACTCCTTGTCCTGTCACTCATCACTGAGAAGATCCTGGCTCCATCCTCCTGGCTCTCACCCTTTGAATATTTATAAACAGCAGTGAGGTCACCCCTCAGTCTCCTCCAAGAGGAGAAGGCAATTTTCAGAGCCTTCATGCTAAATAGGAGATTGCAGTTATTTCATGCTTGCATCTTGCTACCCAGCTCAGGCTGCTTCCTTTGAAGCTCCTTACATAAATAGGATTTTTATAATACTGACACAAAAAGCACCCTGCAAGGTTTTTATCATGCAAATTCTGGGGGTATATTCTCCCAAATTTAGCCAATAAAACAGCCAAAAGCTCAAATTTTAGCATCCCCTAGGACAGAACCTAGGGTCTTATTTAGGAGCAAGTTCTTGAAGCAAGAGCTTGACATAGCAGTGAAGATAAAAGTCATCATCTGGTTACAGGAAACAAACCAAAGCTCACACACACACACATATATATATATATGTATATATACACACACACTTGAGATCTTTTCATTACCAAAGAATTTTTCATAGTTAGAATTCCATCTTGCCTTTCAGACAGGGAATCGGGACAAAAATCCCTTCCTTTCATAACCATAAATAAAATAAAATTAAAAAAAAAATTTAAAACCTCAGCAGCCTGATAAAACACATGGGAGGTTAAAAGTAAAACTGGCTTGTTTCTAAGACAGGTCTTAATATAGTGTGCCTGTAATAATGAAAAAGGGCAAATGAAAAGCATGCCTATTCCTGTTATTCTTTGAGTTAGAGCATGCCCTTGGGTAGCACACGAAACCCCAGAAATGCAAAATATGAAAGTAATAAACATACAATTGTTCTGAACTTGATAATGATCTCTGTGAAACAAAATCTGAGGATTTTTGGTAGGCTTTGATGATTCTGAACATGGAATTAAGCTGAATGTATTTTAAATTAAACCTAAAATAAAAACAGCTGCTGGAAAACATGCATGACCAAATTCTTCATCTGAATATGTGCTGCTTTTGGCTATTTTCTTTTAGATTTTAAAACTTCACTGGGATTCTGTATGTTCAACTCCAGTATGAAGCAAAGTACAGTAGCCACTGTTGGCATTCTGTTAACCCAATCTTAATTTTATGGATGTTTGTCTAAAAACTCAGAACCACTGTTATTTCCATCAGTGAGGGATTGTACCACCAAATAAATTTATTTACTGTAATAGCTGCAGTTCTATGTGCAGTCATCTTGAGGTTCATGAAGTTCATCCCACTGCTCTGCTGGCAACTCTTAAAGCCCAATCAAATGGAAACAAAGAGAGACTGCTAATTTATTTTCCAATGAGTTAATTTTAAGAATAAAACAAGCCTGATTCCAAATTGGAATTTTTCTATAGGAAAAACACTTATTCTGGTGAAAAAAAAAATCAGACTGCTTGAGAAACAGGGGAACAACACAGCAGACACTGGAGAAGCAATTATTTGGTTTGCTGAAACATATGAAAAAGACCCCATCATGGCAAGCCAGAGGGCAAACTTAACAAGATGTATAGACTGCACTTCCACATGTGATTGAATTACCAAACAAAAGGTATCCATGTCACAGGGGAAATGCCCTAATCAAATAAACTTTGAAATACCACTTATTTGGGAATCTGATCTCCTATCCTCAGTTCCACAAGATTCTGTGGAATTCAAGAGGGATACAAAACAGTACATCCTGAACTGAAAAAGCTTCCATACTGGTGATGGGTGAGTTTGGGGTTTTTTTAATTAAAAAACCATGTACATGCATAGCTCCCTTTGTACTTAGTAAGGATGACAACAAAAATATAGGTAAGCAACTCATTTCATGGTGCATTTCTAAAACCACCTGCCTGTCCCATACTCACTCAGGCTTACTTCCTAGAGGTCTTCAAAAATATCCTAGGTCATAAAAAAAGTACTAAAAAGTACTTAATTGTTTCTCACTTTGTCTGAATCTCTTTGTAGCATATGTGTGTCTCAGGAAGCTCTTCAGATTAAAATGATGTTTTTAAAAGCCTAAAATGTAAAGGCCCAAAACCATTGCCAAAATAAGTCTATACTACCTAAACATGAAAAGATAACTGCTAAAAAGCTGCCCATAAATCTGAAATGTAATGTAATGAAGAAGCTGGCACCAGTCAGCATAAAAAAAAAAAGATACACTCAGATAATTAAAATAGGTAAAAATATGCGGTATATAAAAATAATCTATTATCTATATCCTCGTAAGAGAGACTCTTACAAGTCATAATAAGCTGCATGAGACACTTAAGTTCAGAACAGAGAAACTTCCTTGTAGTAATAAAAGAAAAACTTGGAAAGACTGGGGAACTGGGGACATCACAGAATCTACATCACTACAGGTCTTTAAGAAGAGTCCAGAGAACATCTCTTAGGAATGGCATAAAGATAATTTTTCTTTCCTCAGGCAGGGAAAGAAAGGGTTACATGGCATTCCAAAGTCCATCTGCTGACCATGTTCTTGTATGATCAGAATGTTCATTTGCTACAAAGATGAAGCATTTTGCATTAAATACTGGCACAGAGGGCAACCCTGAATACGCATGCAAAGTAATACCAGAGTCTCCTCATTCCCCAAGCCCCAAAAGGATGCATTGCACTGAGACAGTTTCCCTGGTAGGAGGTTTCTGCCTTCTTCCTGAATCCTCAGAGACCAAGGATTTTTTGCCAGATGGCAAATACTCAAGACCAAGTGGTCTCAACCCCCCTGAAGGCATGTGCTTGCTGTGCATTTCTTTGTTATAAGATGTTGTATTGTTTTCTCCTGCACTTTCTAGATTTACAGTTCCAAAGAGACTGTTGGGCTCTTGTCTGTTACTCTTCACAGGAATGCAACTCTGGAAATGAATTTTAGTTGAAATTAATTTCTAAGATAAATATGGTAACAGGTTAATTTTGAAGAATCAAATTGAGTTTGCAGTGCCATTTGTAAGGGTCTTTTTCTTGGAAACAGTTGGAATACTGTCAGAAAACATGACAGCTCAAAATTTATAATAGCAATCAATCACCAGTTTTCACAAATGGCCTTTCAATTCATATCCATGTGACTGTTGATGGTGACATTGACCTGCATGAATGGGAGATCTCCCCCAGCACCATCCCCTGCAGTAAGCAAGTTTTCAACAAGAGCAGCAGGCTTCAGGATTTGCCATATTAATTATTCTGTATGAAAAGAAGTGAAACTTGCATCATGAGAGAAACATTCTCCAAGCTTCCCTTTTTAAGCAACCAAGGGAAAAAAAAAACAAACAACCCCAAACAAAACCAAATATTGTTCAAAATTAACCTTTCAAATATAGCTCCAAGTAGGGGCGGAGAGAGAGAGGGGAGGCAGGAAGAAGCTGAAAAAGAATGAGTTTTCCAAAGAAGTCACAAGATGGAAGTATGCACTGACAGTAAGAAGAGAAAGTGTCATTCAGGCTATAATAACCTTGAGATTACTGCGGATCCTCTCTAGCAGTCCACTTCAACATTAACATTTTCCTCTTCCTATTTCCTAATTGCATCAAAATTGAGAAATTGCAAGAAATTTGTTACTAACAGAAAAATAGGTGCTGAAACAAATACTTTCTAAATATGGATAAATCCACTCTCAGCCTTTCAAGAGGTTACAACTGAGGCAATAGTTGGTATTCTCTGTACCTGCCATCCATGCCTTCCAGCTTTGTTAATTAAATACTAAACTTAATTTAAATACTAATTATTAAATACTAAACTCCCCATATACGGCATAACCTCAAGGTAGCAAGTGTTGGAATTCACTCCCAATGAAGGGCAACACATTTGACTAAGCTCCCCCTGCCCTTGAAACCACAAATATATAGATCATATGAAATACCACAGCAATCCTACAGCCTTTATCACTTTTCCAACAGTTTACTATGAGCATTATACTCCCATTTCATTACCAGGATGTATTTTAGTAAATTAGAAAAAAAAAAAAAAAAAAAAAATATCAAGGTTGTCAGGGATCTGGACACTGAGACTGCAAATTTTATTAAAGCACTGAGCAAGCCAGTTTCCATTAAGAAAATGTGCAGAAGCCTGATAATGTATTTTATTATGAACATTTTACATGGTTCTTGATGTAAAAATGCAGAAAATTATTAGTTCTGCTTTTTACATGCAGGAGGAACCTTTTCCTCTTAAAATATCTTCTCATTCAGAATAGTTCAGTTACTTTAAATCTGTGGACATAACATCTGATTTGCAAAAGAGAATGTAGAAAAGTCCCATAAACATCAAACTAATCTTTTACACAAAAATATGTGTCTGATGTCACATCATCCAAATATCCCAGAAAAAAAGTTCATCATTGATGCTACCATTGGAGTTCAGCAGACTTAACTCTCAATTCATTATTTGGAGCAGAACTGGGATCTAATTTAAATTTAGAAGTTGCAAATAATATTACATCAATTTCCAACTTACTAATTCAATACAATACTTAGACTTAGGGCATATCATCATTGCCACACTTTAGACCTACTCTTTTCTTTAGAAGATGTGCTTGAAACAGATCAAAACTACAGATTTAATATTTTATTTAAACAATTTTTTTACATCTCAGCTTTGTAGTAAGCTGAATTAAAATGATCTTCCATAAAACCACATTCCCCATGTTTACAGAGCTTTTGTGTTTTTACTGGGCTGCCAAACAGGTTGCTCTAACAACTTGCTCTTTGGATACTCCCAGTCTATATTCTGAATGTGGCTTGCACTGTAACAAAATGCTTTCTGTCAGAAAAATGCAAAGAGCACACTCACCACAAGTAAGTGAGATGGTTATATAAAAATGTGGTAGATACTAAGACTTGGAAGCTGAGGGAACTTCCCACCCCTCAAAAAGCATGGCAGTAAAAGGGAATAAAAATATATTTTGCTATGCAAATCTGAGGATTTTTTCTTCTAAAGAGTATTAGCTCCCTAAGCAAGTCACAATTAACAGACCTGTTCTTGACAGAAAATATGTAACTTCTTTAAAAGGATTAAAAGTTTGTTACTTTTACTCAAGAAGATTTAAGAGTTTCGAAAACCCGTTCGTGGCATAAACACTTCTTCAGAGAGGTATTTCTCCCCAGAGGTATAATCTTACCATTTCCAACTGGGGAATTTATTTGTGAAAGGATAATCTTCTGCAGTTTGAACTTTCTCACCAAGCTCCCTTCTCATTGCTATGCAGTGCAGGGGGTCAGTCTGCTTGCAGTGCCAGCCCCGTCTATGGAATCAGAACTGACCTTTTGTTCAGTTATTTTCTTTGCAACTTTTGCCATCAGTAGCCACCTCCAAAAAAATACACTTTTGTGCTTTTGAAGCCCTGGTGTCTTTTAGAAAACTCACCTCTAAGATGGTTCAAATTAGAAAAGTTTCATCAGTTTTTGAAAAGCTTTTTTGCAGAAGACAAATCCATAGCCTTAACTTTGACACCTCTACCTTGTGCATGCTACCCATACAGCAATGAGAAATAAAAGGAATGTCATCTGAGATCCTGTAACACTAAATTGTATCAAGGTCTAAAGCTACAGACCAGAAGACTGACTTCCATTGCCTATAAATACCAACCTAATAGCATGATTCAGACAGTAAATCAGTTTCAGGAAGAAAAATAACATAGTAGTAATCAGCACTACTGATACATGTAAACACATTGAGATGATCAAAGGAAGATCCACTACAGTACTTGGTTTACTTTATGAAAAGGAAGTATTTCTTTGGGAATTAACAATCTGCAACTTATACCATTCACACACAAAAAAATTAGGGTTGGTTCACTGAATATTATAAATGCAGATAAAATCATTAAACACACATGTCTCTGAGAGGACACCACACAAACAACTAAGCATATAAATGAGAGAACCTCGCTAAGGAGACACTGTTAATGATTCAAGAATGGTTCCTCACCACAATCATAAAGGAAAAGAAAATAAACCTGTGTATAAAATTAATCTTCAAATGTGAGTATGCTTTCTCTTTTTTATTCCATGTCCCGTATTACATTTTCAAATTCAAAAAAGTTGGTAAAATGATGTACTGTAGGAGTAGCACTTGGGAATTTCGTAAAGAAAAAAAAAAAATCCAGGCTCTTTATTAGCCAAGCCACAAAGCATCTACAGAGCCTAATTCATCATGAGAATGCCAACATGCTTGACAGCTGAGTGACAGATCAGCCCTCTACATGCTCCCTAACCCCTCCTGGAGCAGAGAGAGTGTTCTGTTCCTCCAGCACAGAACAACTCACAGAGTAGTTACACACAAGAGCTTAGCTCAGGAAAAAGAGATTGCTCACTAAAGCCTTCACACCAGAGAGCTGGAGGAAATGTCCAGTGTAAAGGGAGCATTTCCACACATTTTTCTTCCTCCTGCTGAGCTCTCCAGGGCTGCAGACCCTGCCCAGGGCAGCAGCACATCCCCAGGGCTCTGCCCTTCCTGGCCATGGGCTGGGGAACAACTGCATGAGCAACCCAAGCCTTGCTCCACGTGGAGTGTCAAGGATTATGGGTTCACCCTTTCTAGGTGTCAGTCAATCTCCTACATACTTGAAAATTAAGCCTATGCTTAAGTGCTTTATGGGACTGGGGCCAGGATACTCAGTTCCTTGCAGAATTGAGCCCTATGTTTTTATATCCATAATATTAGCTCAGTCTTTTGCCAAGCAATCCTCTTTTACCGGAGTTCTGTTTATTTTTTAAGATTGATCTCAGTAAGGGCTGGGGGTTGAACCAGTGGCCTGATCAACATGTTGAAGGAACTTGGCACTAAAAAGAAGCCATAAAGTATTCTCACTTTATTGGTCCTTAACTCTGAAAGGGACAAGCAAAGTACCAGAGTAAGTGAAAGTCAGGTTCTCCCATTCAGTCTGCCAAGGAACAGATGCATATGATGGAGCAGCAAATGAAAGTAATACCAAGTACAGGAACACACCATTGGATAGTTTATGCTTTCAATATATAAATTTTCTTTGGTCATTGTAAAATTCAAAACTCTAAAACAAAAGGAAAACGAGAGTACTTGGAAAAATACTTCTGAAGTAACGGCTTGAACCAAAGCATTTACCAAATAGAGATAATTTTTCTAATCATTACTCACATGTTTGTGATCCTAAGCTCTTATAGTCAAAGACTACCAGCTTCTGAAAAACTGCTGGAAGAAACTGCTTAGTTCAAAAACTCTGGGAAAGCCATCCCTGCAACTCCTTCCCTCCTGTCCCAGCTCAGTGGGACAAGACAGCTGAAGAAGAGACACTGCCACCCCTGGGACCATCTGCAAGGGCAGAGGTGGGAGGGAGGAACTGGGAGGAACTGGGCTCTGTCCCACACACCTTGCAAGACAGAACCAGCTTTGAAGACTAGAAAAATCCTGGCAAGTTTTTAAAACTTCATTTCCCTACTGCTAATAAAGTAAGTATATTTCCTTGGAGGATTTCTCAGAAATTATTTTAATAAATGTGGGGAAAAACACTGAGCAATAATGTTTTTACATTATTGCATTTACTGTCTTGAGGACTGGCTCAAGAAAATTCAGATGCTATGAGGCAAAAGTGGTCATGAGGTCTTTGGCAGAAAACCAGTGAGGCACAGACTTCCTTGTTCTCTCCCTAACCTTTCATAAAACATTTTACAAACAGACAACATACACAGGGAAAACTGGAACCACTCAGACCTTACAATGACAAGCTAATATTTATAGTCTTACTCTCCCCTTATTGCACAAAAAAACCCCACCCCAACCCCTAAGAAATAAAAGTGATTTTTTTTTTTTTTTTTTTAGCTGCCTGGCTAGCTTTGCTACTTGGATCCCAATTTTTTCATCATCCTCCCCCAGGAATCTTATGGGAGGAGCGACTGTGATCTTAAAGATGGGGGAATACTGGTGTCAAAACCATCTCCCTAGATGTTTATCCCCTCAAGACTTTCTACACTATTCTGTATTCACTGTCACTGTGAAACTATTGTGTTACTGCATTACTTAGCCTTAATTCTCCCTGCTGAAGTTTAATCATTCACACTGAATGGAAGAAAAAATAAGAAGCAAAGAGGAGTCTTGTGACAATTCTTTGTCTTACAGACAATTACTGCTCCAGCTTATAGGGCTTCACCCAGGTCCTTGTGAGTCATACACCTTCAGGGGTTCTGATGTGACATTTGGGTCCTTATTTGCAGAGTCCACTACTTCTCTGTCTTTTGGTCATTCAGGCTGCCAGGTCATGCAGTCTTTAGTCCAGGAAAAAAAATTTGGTTATATTTTTGACATCAGTACATAGAGACATGTTTTCCATGCTAGGGAATCAAAACTGTCCCAACACTAGAGCTGTAAAAAAGGCAAAGTTTGAGTACTACTGGAACTGATGAAAACAGTGGGGGTTCCACATCCTTTGCCTCAGTTTCTTGTATAACTTCCTCACTGCTTCTCCCCCCCTCCCTTCAACTTCACATCTTCTAAATCTTTCCCTATTTTGTTAGCTCTTTTTGACTCATTTCCTTTTTTTCCCTTCTTTCTGCACAAATTAAACTCTCTGAACCATCACTTGTTCCATTCTAACTGGGAATACATTTGCTTTATTAAAAAATGCCATTAGATCCAAGCACTGTTTTCCCCTTACCAGCAGGACCTTCATTTTAATTTGCTTTGAAGATTTCTTTACACTTTCTACTTGAATTTGGAACAGTGTATTATTCTCCATTGCCTCAAATCACTATTTCAGTTCTTTGTACCCTTTTTTGGCTTCTGTCAATGCCCCTCAATTCAAAAATATAAATTATGAATTCCAGCCACAAATCAGGGCTTTGCTCAGACACAACTTACTGTTTTTGGAGGCCTACCCCATTTAGCTGCTTAATTGAATAAAAGTGAAGGTGGGCACGGGGGGGAAGCTTTTAGTTTTTGTCTGCTTCTCACCTACCAATGCTTTGTTGATTGGCAATAACTTTTCCCAAAATGGAGTAAGTTTTGCCCACGACAGTAACTGGTACATAATCTCCCCATCTTTACCTTGAACCAAGAGCTTTTCCACTTCATTTTCTTGCCCAGTCCTGTTGAGAATGGGATGAAGAACATCTCAGCAGGCTTCCAGCAGCCAACCATGGCCAACTTTCCATAGATATCTTTCTCTGATTGCCTTCACTGTCACCCATTTGGAAACTTCCTTTTGCAATTCTGCTGTTAGCAGCTGTGTTTCTACTTTCAGTACAGAAAAATCAATAAAAATCCATCAAGTCCTTCAAGTTTCTGGTGAAGTGTCACATAAAAAATGCGACAGAAAAGGTTGATAGAGAAGTACTAATTATTATTTCCTTTTACCTCCACAGAAGGCAGCAGTGTCACATTTACTAATAAGAAAAGATAGTATGTAATAAAATAATACAAGTGTGTTAGAATAAAATGAGAACCAAGGGTAAACGCCATATATTGAAATAGCAGCAGTGCTATCTTATCAAACCATCTTATTAAGTGAATTTTTTAACCAGAAGTATTGACTAAATCAGAAAGAAAACCCCAGACAGAAAGCACAGATGTCTCCCTGAATGGAACCAATGATGGCTTACAAGCACATGAGCTGTAAGTCTGCAATTGGAGCAACACCAAAATTTTATTAAAGAGGATTAACCTATTTTGTTTCCAATAAAATTACTACAAGGGATGGCACAGAATGGAGCAAGTTTGTAAATAAAAATATTGGAGCCACCAGGATATGCTTCAGTTAAGGAGGAGAGAGGCCCTAACAATTGGTAAAAACAAGTTGTCCCAGTGACTGCTTGCAGCAACTCAGATGAAGTACACAACTGCCAAAATTCTCAGGCCCTGTCCTGACTTGAAAAACCAGGTATTTTAAGGTACCTTCAAGTTAGGGATGTAGGCAAGCCAACATTTGAGCTACCTAAGCCACTGTGAGAAGTCATAGACAAAAGAATTTGCAGATTCTGCTTTCTAGGCCAATGCCAAATTTTTCTCTGAGCAAAATTTTTCTGCTTTAAGAGGAAAGAGGTTGCCCAGGAGAAGATGCCTGCTGGCTCTGCTTGGTCCTGGTGCTGCAGGAAGCATTTGGCGGCTGCATAAGGGGTGCAGCCTTGGAAAGCCCACATCCTCCTCTGCAGGACTGAAGTATCTAAATGAAAAGGCAGGTCCTTCTCTAAATGCAAGTCTAGTTTCAATAACTAGGGTTTATCATGACATTTTTCCTTTCTCTGATTCATATAGACATAGGAAGACTAAAGTAAAAAGCCTGAAGTAAAGATTTAGTGTAGATGTGCTAGGAGAACAAAAAATTAAGTACAATGAGTAAGGCTTCATTACAAATGACAAAGGTCTACAGAATCACAATAAAAACCAGAGACTTTACCTCATCTCCTATATACACACAGACATCCCAGGAGTTACAAGGATCCTGGTTCCAAGCTGTGCTTGGGGTTTCTTGTGAGCTACTGGGGCCCTGAACCAGCCCAGGCAGATGTGCTCAGCTGCTGGGCTGCATGAAGCCTCCCCAGTGCAGCTGACACTTGACTGTATGACCAATTCTACCTCAATTATTCCAATTCATGTTAAAAAACTAAATAATTTGTGGGGAAATTATGCAAACAAGAGAGGAAAGGAAAAGTTTGTACTCAGTTGGATAGAATACAAACATTTTTCCAGTGTATATAAGACAGTTCTTCAAAAGAGGCAGCCTCCTTTTTTGGCAGGTAACAAGGGAACCAACTTGCTTTTCACTCTTATTTCATGTGCCCATCTACTGTCAGCAGGAGGAAGCCTTGGATTCAGGTTAAAAATTGCATCTGTTTGACTGAAGTTACTGATTCTTTAAATCCCTTCAAAGAAGTTACAACAGCTGAGGACCTCCTCATTTTCCATATTCTCCTTATACTCCAAAAGCCAGAGTTTTTCAGGGTTTGACATAGTTGATGTGACTTCAGAGTAGGAAACAGAGCTTGGTTATGAAGCTAATTGCCACTATTGTCTCTCCCAGGCTATTTAAACACTTTGTATTGATGGCTTTTTCTTAAAGGCTGAACTATGGCACATTATGAGGCAACCAGCTCTTGTATTATGAAATATTTGACAGGTGAGGACACATTTTTATGTTCTTTCACACACTGAATCCACAGTCTAGGCTATTCAGGAGAGGGGAAAAAGTACTCAAATTAAGAAAAGATGAGGGAATTAACACATCTTTAGCTGAAGATTGAAAAAACAAGTCCCCAAGGTGCTTGTAAAAGAACCCTGCAGCACTAAGCCTGCCTGTCCTTTCAACAGCTAGATGAGCAGGGACATGAAGGGAAATATCTACAAGTTAAGATAGTAGCACCCAAATGCCTTATTGATAAAAATAAAGCTGGAAGGTAACCTAAAGTCACTTCAAAAAATGGTGTATTTTTTCTTATATTTCAGTTTTTATAATTCAAAAAAAAGCTACCATTGTTAAAAAAACACTGGATAGTGTGTTTTCTGCAAACCCTAAACTGTGCTAAATGCAAAATCAATAAAAAGCTTTCATAAATAGTATTAAAAAATTCAACCAATCTGGCAACCTATTCTGTTTGAATTGGCAAGTCCTCCCCTGGCAACCAAACAGTTAAAGAAAAAAAAAAAAAAAAAAAAAAAGAAAAAAAAAGCCTTAAAAGACTCAAGAGAATTAGCTGTTGCTAAAACAATTTTATGGTTCTTTCCACTTCACTGGAGGTAGTTTGTATGGCTGACTGGAATCTATTCAATGCTGTCAAACATCTAACACTCCCAGAGCTAGATGCCTTACAATGAATAACAAGCAGTCTGGCTGCCAATATGCTGGAGCTGCATTTTTTACCAGGGCCTGGACCCCAACCCAGCAACACTTTAATTTCATTGTTTGATGCCTTGTTAATTTCTAAGACCAAAAATTACCCACAAAACCCAGAAGTACCAAAATTCCAAAGCACAACAAAATCCACAATATGGAAAATCAGGTTCATATAAAACCCCTGCACATCTGATTTCTCTTTTGTAGTTCCAATGGATTTTGGAGTAGAAAATAATCAGTTTCAGAGGCTTACAATAGGTTCAGAGAATAAAGAAGAAAGTAGAAGAAACAATGAATCAAGGGTACACAACTCTTGTTGAAACACTAAGTACATCATCTGTCATCTTGAGCATCATCATTTCCATAAATATTATCCCAGCCATCGATTGTCTTGCTCAGCCTTGTGATTCAAGCAAAATCCTGGGCTCCCATATTTATGTCCTTCATCTTTCAACTCTAATAATGCTGAAGTGCTGACACCAGAATTGTATTCTAAGCAGGGCAGAGAGTGCTCAGTGACAACACTGCATCTGAAATGAAAACTGGGATGTCTTGGCAGGTTTATGGTTATGGTTTTGATAGCACTTCCATTCTGTAGCTCTTATTTTGCCATCAGAGCCACACAGGAACATTCTCCTCCTCATACAGCGTGGGGTTAAAGTCAACCAGGACACAGACACTATGAATTGGGGTATACTCTTTAGCACTTCCATCTTCAGGCACCATTCTGACTGAATTTTACAGAGGCTGCAACTTTGGGTTTTGCTTTTCATTATTACCTTAATAAAAATACACTTAGCTGTACTGTTCCCATATTGTTCCCTAGTTCTATAGGAACCAAAAGGGGCTGAAAAATTTCAGTTGAGAAAAAAGTATTATATCATGCAGATACTCTGAAAAAACTAATTTCCAATCTATAGTAGAACTAAGCTCATTCTTACTTACTAAGAATAAGTGTTATGAACTAGCCTTTCAGAATTGACCTGATTACCCATGCCCTGAAAAAGATGCACATGCCTGCCCAACTTGGAAGACACACCCAAAGCATGCAGAATTTCATCCATTTCAAACAAACAAGTGTATAAAATCCCCTGCAAACACTCACCTATCTACTAGCTTAACAGCATTGCTAGGACCACAAACACAGAAATACCTGACGTGTTTTCCACAAGCACTTTAGCAATAAGACTAAGCCAATCAAATGAGTGTATCTTAATTGTAAAAAGGGGGGGAAAAAAAAAAAAAAAAGAAAAAAAGAAAAAGAGTGGTGCTGTGATCCCTCTGAAAGACTGAAGCCTTTGTCAGAAAGCAGCAGCCCCTATCACTATCATTCCCAGAACCTTAATCACAGTAATTAGCCACAAATATGGTTAAACACAATGAGCTGCTCTAAAAAGCTACATCCATCGATTCCACTGATGCAAATGATTGCATGAGACTGCCAGGTTACACCTTCACACAAAACAGAAGATTTAGGGAACTGAATTAGAACTTCAATCCTGACCCACCAGGCAGAAAACTTCTCTTACAACAGATTAATCACTTGTTAACAGTGTGTTAAGCACCATCAGCAAGCCAGAAGTCAGCTGGGAGGCAAGGTGTGACTTGGGATGCCTTTGGGTATGGAGTCATGCCCATCCAAATGAGTGATCACTTCTGGAAAAGCAAGCTTAAGGCAGCACAATTTGTGTAAAACAAAATTCTTAGCTTTTTCTTTAGTCAAATAACATGACAGCTTGATAATGCCCAGTAAACGTCTCTCATATCCAATTAAATTGTAACTGTATTTTACAGTGTTTTTCACTCCTAGTCTGATTAACTATAATTTAGATTTTTGGAATATACATATTTAATTTTTACCTCCATCTTGACATAAAATACCAAATTTCAAGCAGTTCCCCCACTACAGATGAGATGATACTTAACACCAGGAAATCAGGCTGCTCTTTGGTATCAAACATCTGCATGGAAGAGAACTCTCATTAGCCAAACACAGGCCAGAAAGCAACTTGCATTCCCTTAAAGAGCTGTTCAAGACTACATGAGCTCTAATTCTCCAGAGGACTTTGGCAACAGATGGGAACGAGGCAAATGCATTAAACAATTTAGATGATTATTTCCAGAAATACTTCTACAGTGCTCAAGTGTCAAAATGCTTTTAAATCAAGCAAATAGCACGTGGCAAGAGTTATAAAACTAACTACAAGAAATAGATGCTTATACTCCATGAAATTCAGTTGATTCCAGATATATAATTCCACTGCTCATTTTAAAAAATTCATTCATGACCAACTGTAAGATGAGAGCAGTTACCTTAAAGAGTATAAAGCCCAAGAGAAATAAACAACTATTTTAATGTAGGCATATTTTTACATGTCCTAAACCCCTTGAAAACCATTCTTTTACCTTTTCCCATTCCAAGGCATGACTCCATTGCAATTCACTAGGTTTCTAAAAGCTCTCCAGTCCCTAGATTCACAAGAGATTTGAACCTGATGTACATTCATGTAACTGTGGTTCATGACAGCAAAATATACAAGGTCATACCCTCAAAAGTGATTGTGCCATTCAAGATCACACCTGCAGGAAAAGAAAGACATTCTGATGCCTTCAAGATCATTTGTGGATACCTCATCATAGTTCACATTTCCTCTATTTTCCATTTTCAGATAAGGTTTCCATTAATTGCTTAAGCAAAAAGCAAAATTACTTTTCAAATTCAATTTCTAGTGCAAATATTGCACAAACATAGTCCCTGTACATTTTTACAGTTTTTTTTAGCAGGCTATCCACAAGAAAATGAACATACTGCTTTCTCCTTCACTAAGTATGGTTCTTATTGACAGCTGGTGTTGATCATTTGAAATGGAAAACTTGCAGGAAAGGAGCACCTGAATTCACCTCAGAGTGTTCTCCAAAGTCTCCAGGAGTGTTTTATGATACTGTTCCATGTCTTTAATCAAGTAGTTCATTACAGGCTGGCAGAAACTCTTTGTTGCTGTGAACTCACTCAGCACAAAGTTATTTTGTTCCTAGTGCTGCCATTTCCTTTTCAGATTTGCAAGGTTACTGTGCATCCATCGCCTGCTGTTCTAAGTTTGGCAGCCTTTTCTCTAAGCTTTTATTCTCTGAAAGGTGACCATTTTAATGGGCCTTAGGTCTTTTATTTATCAGGTTTGCTTTTTCTACTCCCTTCCTAATTCTTGCAGGCCACCCAGGTTATTTTCTGTAAGACTTCCATAAGTTGCTGACTTTTTACCAGAAGATTTATGGTGAAGTGTTTATGCTTTTTATTTTTTCCAAATGTCCCTCCCCCCAGTTCTGATTCAAACCCGCCACAGTAATGCAGGCACTTCAGGATATACCAAGTATCTTCTTTCAGAGGCAGACACCCTTTTCTATTCTATTCTACGTGGACTTAGCCAATACTTATATAGCTTGCTTGTTTCAGTACCAAAGGTTTTTTATCTGCTTCTTAGCAGGGATTACTTGTTTCAGCTAAACGTAACATGAAACAAATCTTTGCAACTTCCATTTGGCTGGGGATACTGCAAAACTGCATCACACCTGCCTATAAAAAGACAATGTCTAAAAATGAGGTTCTGTTAGAATATCCCATTAAAACTAAAAAATACTACTCATTTCTAACTCTGCCTCTTTGTTGAGTATTACTGAGCAAATCACATGAGTTCCCCTGTTTGTTGTGCAAGACAGGACCCCAGACTACAGCTATTTCACAGGAATATTGCCAGTGAACCGAATACCACCCAGTCTTTGACTGCTTCTTAGACACAGTGCTGCCTCCCAGCTCTCCCAAACTCCATGTCTAGGTTTTACAATGCTCCTCTATCAAGCCTTTTATTAGCTTTTGCTTTCATTACTTATGTAATCAAGAAACAGCAGAGTATGTTGGACTGCTGTCTAACAGTTGGTGGTTCCAAAAATATCAAGTCTGTGGCTTTTTACATTCTCTTCATTTAATACATTTTAAGTCATTGTAACTTAAGCATGAAGATAGGCACTGGATGCTTATGGACTTCCTGCTGCAAGAAAACCACAGAGGAGTAAGTGCCTTCCCACATTCCAAGTATTTCTGCTAACACACATCACTTTGTATTTTCCACTATGTGGGCAGGCACATTCCCCAGGAACCCACATGCAGAGTAGAGGTTGTAGCAATACCTGGGAAAAGTGTTTAAAGAAAAATGGGGAATTATGTATTCCAATTTCTATTAAGCTGAAATGGAATTCAGATGGCAAAAGGTTGCTGCTTTGAAAATCTTGCTTCTGCCTTGCCCTTGGCAAGTGGAGCACTGGCACACAGCACTACAGAGTTTTTCTGTTCCAGAGAGGTTTTTCCATGTGGCCTCACTACCCTTTGCTTTAAGGTAAAGAAAAAAAGCACCAAATACCAGGGCTGGCAGCTTCATACAGCTTGCAACATGCTCAAGTGTGACCCAACAACTGCAACTGGGAAACAAGTACCAAATCACCACATCCAGGACTTACCCAGAATCAGAGAGCTTACCAATGGGCAGAGGGATTTATTTGCTTGGATAATCTAGTGCAGGAAAATCCCAGATTGGTTTGGAAGGGTCCTTAAAGCTCATCCAGTTCCAACCCCCTGCATGGGCAGGGACACTTCCCACCAGCCTTGATTGTTCCAAGCCCCATCCAACCTGACCTGAGACACTTCTAGGAATGACCCATCCACAGCTCCTCTGAGCAACCTGGGCCATCATCTCACCACCCTCACAGTGGAGAATTTCTTCCTAATGTCCAACGTAAATCTCCCTTCTTCCAGTTTAAAGCCATTCCCCCTTTTCCTTGAATCAGCCTTCTGCCATTAGACCTCATCACACTCCTGTGACACAGGAAAGGAATATATTGTCCTACAGAGGGGAGATGATGCTCTGGGAAGCCATGAATTGTCCAAACTAATGGAAAATCTGGACCTGAGCATGGTATTGATTTTTATGCTCCTACCTGTCCAGCAGGAAACCTTTCCCATCAGATCATTGCTGCTTTCTGCAAAAAGCAGAACTACTCTGCAAGCCAAGTCAACCAAGCCCTAGTGAAGGCCAAAACTACAACACTGAGGTGTGTTCCATCCCAGTGGGGGTGCAGATTTGGAGTTACTGGGGCTGGGCAGTCCCACGTAGGATGGGGCTTAAAGCAACCATGGCAAGGAGGTTGGAACTAGATTACCTTTAAGGTCCCCTCCAGTGCTTGGTCCCAGCATTTGTTACACTTCCTGCTGGATACACTTCCCTGAAGTGCCAGTGGGCAGCACACATTTCAAAATTGCCTCTCCTCCTCCTTGCATTTTAGTTGAGGTTATTTTACTTTCACTTTGAAGAAAAATTAAAAAAAAAATCACGAATTATGCACAAATACAGGATTTGGAATACAGCAACATGGTAGAATGAATAAATGAAAAATTAAATCAGTTTTAAAACAGATACACAAAAAAAAAAAAGAAAAAAGAGGAAAAATTCTCAAAAATTATAATGAACAGTGAACAAACTTGGTCTCTGTTGCTGGCACCAAGAAGCAGTCAGGGCTTCTACCAATATGAGACAATTAGATTCCAGCAGACAAACCAGAAAATACTGATTCTGATTGCTGATGCTGCAGAGTGTCTGGCTAGCATTAGGTTAAGCAAGCTGGATGGATGCCAGCATCACTGCACAAATGGCATGGCATATTCTAGAGGAATCTGAAGAGAAATTACTAATACCTTAAAGGTGACCTTTCACACTTGCTAACCCAGCAAATCAGGCAATTCTTGGCTATAATGGATGAGATCAGCTGAGACCAGTCTCTTGAGGTCATTCACTCCGCATAAAATTGTTTTTTTAAAATTTATAATACTAGACTATACCTCATTTGAGCAGAATACCCTAAGTGCTTTATTAGTTTATTTCACCCCTTCCCCGTCTTAAGGAAAACATAATCTAACTTTGCATTATTCATTATCATCCAGGCAGGCAACAATCTAAAAAAGAACTTTAATTTTGAGCCCTACTGTCTATTAAAAAAACATAAGAGATTTCTTAGAAGGGTGGGTGCAATAATTAAGGCTGCCTCCGGATAAATGAAAATTAGTAGGAGTTCTCTGCTTTCCCAATTGAGTTTTCCATAGTTTATAATTGAATGAAATCAATTACAGCAGTTGCAACAGAAATTGTATGTAAGTTAAATATTTCTACTTCTGCAGAAGCTGAAGAGCTTAATGCATGAACAGAAACAGGTCTCTGCATTTTTATGAAGGGAAGAGAGAAAGTATCTTTTCTGAAAGAAAGGTTTCCCCCTAAGAAAAACAAGAAGTGTATTGGGTACAAAATCCCACCAGCACTGTCCAAAAGGGCTGGGGTGTAATTGAGAACCAGACCTCAGACCCTGAGAACCATCTCCAGATGGAAATCCTGAACCTGGAGATTGAACTCCTTTCCGTTTCCTCAGAGAAGGAAATACAGCTTCATTAGGCTCAATTTTCTAAATAATGGTTATCCTCTGTAACTAATCAGGAAAGTTTTAAATCAGGATCAGACTAAATGCTTGCTCAGATACTGGAACATGCTCTGTCTTCAAAATATACTCTTACCCTGCTGACAACTGAAGGAGCTCCAAGACTGAGGCTCACCCTGGGCATACAGTTTTTATTTTCAAACAGAAAATATCCTTTGCTATCCTGCAGAGTAGTCCTTAAAGCAACAATATTTTGTGCACAGAGATTTTTGCTACTGAAAGGAAAAAAGATAACTTTAGAAAAAAAGGAATTAATGTAGTTTCAAACACAGCAGCACTTTCTGAATTCATTCTGAACGGAAGAAGGAAAAGGTTTAAAGTTACTTCTAGAGACCTAAGACACACCTGAATAAAATAGTTTGAATAAGCATTAAAGAAAATCTGCAGCCTGAAAGACTTCAGAGAATTCAACTTCCACATCAGCTAAAAGCAAAACAGGCATTGACTTCATCTGTAATAATCTGATATTCACATGGATTATTAAGTTTACCCCATCAGCAAGCTAAGAAAGTCCACATTAATTACAAGGCTAACAAATGCCAAGTAGAACTGTGTTTTAGCATCGTGGAACACGCTGCAGATGTTGAAAGCAGTTTCTGCCAAGTCCATTTTTGCTGCTGGTCTGCTCAGGTAATCTTATTCCTAATTACATCTGCGTAACCAGTAATGAAGCCATACAATAATCAAAATTTAAATCGATGTGTATAGATTAAGCTTAAATGTAAATAAATTAAATCTATCAATAGTCAGATAAAACTAATGCATATAATAACAGCATACTTGGATTTTCACTTCCCTTCTAGACTCACATAAAAATAACATCTGAGTGAAGATTAGAGAAAGTGCAAGAAGAGTGTTCATTAGGTGTGCTAGGTTTAAAATTACTTTATGATGCTACCTGGTAGACATTAGCACAATAAAGACTGCTGCTCTGCACTGCAGGTTGGTTCCAACACATCCTGTGCATTCAACAACCTGGAGAAGTCTTTAGCTTTTTATGTTGACCCTTGGATGTCAGCTAAACCAGCAGACAATTGTCATTGATGCAAAGTTCAAGATAACCTGAGGCAATCTGAACTACAAATATGAAGTGAAAAATAACTAGAACTGGTTGGGGCTTTTTTATAATCTACATATTTTGCTAACTGTAAATATGGCTTTGTCATGTGTTCTAAATTGACTGGAACTGTGATATTAGGTATCTTGGAAGGTTACAAACCTAGGCATGAAATACTTTTAGTTTAGAATACCCTCTGCATAGGTTCAGTCTGCAGACCCTAAAGTATTTTTTTTTCTCTTATATAATGAGGTGACCAGAGCTCAGCAGAGGAATTAATTTTTTATATCTGTGCATTTCCTTCTCTTATTCCCTGCAAGAATTCCTTTGCTTTCAAAACACAGTTCTATGTGTATTTTTTAGAAGTCTTTACCCTGCTTAAGGTCACACTGATGCTTGTTTTTTTTTTTCACTGACAGTGATGTTCAACTTTATGCAGATGTAGTCAGCTGCACTGATGGTCTTTTCAATGATTTCTGGTCTAATCTTCAACACCTTAATAGAACACCTGCCACTCATATGCTGCTATTATTTAAGAGACAGTTCTACTATCCAATCTCTCCTTCTTAACCTGCCACTTAAAAAGCCCATCCAATTTAAAAGTCCATTTATCCTTATGTAAATGCTTTCAAATAAGTTTGATTTTTTTTTCATGCTCTTTTTCTAATTCTTGTATAAGTGTACTTGTTATAGACCCATACAACTTTCCTGATATCTCATCCAACACAGGAGTAAAGGGACCATAAGTTTATAAAAAAGTTAATTTCTTTGCCTTTATTTAGAAACAAACTCTCTTAACACCCCCTCCCTACCAGCTTCTGTGGAATATTTCCACATGCTACAAAATGCTTACAAACCAGGGAAACACCACTCCTACAGTTACAGAAGTCAATGTTTCACACTATGAAAACAGATTGTTGATATCAACTATAATATAACCCCATCTCTTTGCTTAGAAAATTCTGCAGACAGCCCAGAGCTATGTGATCCATAAGTCTGCTTCTCAAGGTACAAACTTCCCCTTCCCTCTCTCCCATTTCATAGAAGACTCTTGCTGAAAGCCATCCTAATTACCTCTGTTTTCACAGACTATTAAAGATCTAGTTGAAGACTCAAAACTGATAAAAAGACAACCTTTTTAAATGCTTATTCATCAAACAGTCAAAGTGATAAACAGGAGTAACAAAGAACTAGCACTTACTGTAGCAGAGAGCTGTGGTCCATTCAGCTGTGCGTGCAGGATTGCTTCATTGATGGAGTTCCGGATTCCCATCAGTGCAATCTCCAGATCATGTGAGGCAGCCATTTCATTAGTCAGATATTCCAGAGTGGAGATATATTCCCTCCACTGTGCATCCAGTTCTGACACACTGGCCAAACAGCCCCTCATCACATTCAAACAGTACCCAACACAGGGCCTGATAAGTGTCAGGCCCTGGCAGTGGGGGCAGTACTGCATCTTCACCAGAGCTCTGCTGCATTCCTTGGTGAGAGCTGCATGTTCTGTAGTGTTTATCACTTCAATGCCCAGGCTGAGGGCCTGGCTGAGCATCCTGCTTGCCCAAAGAGATTTTGACAGCTCTGTAACCATGCTTTTAGAGTAGTGTCCAAAGGGATTTATGTCTTGCCTGGTAAGCCGCAGGCACTCCATGTAGTCCTCTGATAAATCTGTAATGCCTGGGTTAATCAGTCGACTGTACACCAGAGGGAACAGACTGTCAAAGAAACGTAACACTGCACTTTCCACTGTAGTCTCTGCACCCAGAATGTAGAGAGAGATGTCTGTAAAAAGTTCTTTAACAGGCTCTGCTGCTTCTTTTGCCATGGCTCTGTAAGCTGTCTCAAACAGGGAACTTGTGCGGTTTTCAGCAAAGCGAAGTGAAGCCTCAAAAGCCTCTAAAAAGGGGGGAGGAAGAGAAAGAAGAAGAGGTTAATAGCAAGCATCTGACATCTTATTTGCAGGGTCTGATGTTGTCCTCAACAGGAACATCAGTAGTACATGAAATCTGGGATATAAATACACTAATAGGTAATACAACTTTAATCAGTAATGCCATTAAAGACACTTGAATATTTAATGACCATAATAAAGGTGACACACAAGGCAAATACTATCTTTGAAAAAAGAGTACAGAATCCCAGAATCATTTGGGTTGGAAAGGACCTCAGAGATCCTCAAGTCCAACCCTTGATCCACTCCCCCCGTGGTTCCCAACCCCTGGCACTGAGTGCCACATTCAGTCTCTTCTTAAAAATCTCCAGGGATGGAGAATCCACCCCCTCCCTGGGCAGCCCATTCCGGTGACTGTACTCTCAGCTACACCCTGAGCAAAACCCAAGAAGGCAATGACAGACTCCAACAGACTTCAGGGAGCACAGGCAGGGTGTATCTAACATGGCTTTTGTTATCAGCACTCCATTTGGGCAGTTTAACTAGACATATCTCCAAAACATCCCTCTATGTACAAGTGACATGAGTTTCCAGTCCACAGGAAGGACTGCAACATTTTCAGTATTCCTACAGTGCTCCAGAGAAGAACACCTGAATGGACACAACACTTGTGTGATATAAGAACTGTGAGACAGGTGAGTGCCTGGTAAAAGGAGCTATCTGTAATACACCCAACTACACAGTCACTGTGCTGGACTCAAAAAATAAGTATAAAATAGCCACATTTAAAAGGATGAAAATTAATGTTCAAACTTCTTGTAAAACTATGAGATTACACTGCATATTGATATTGAAGTCAGTAAAGAACATCTCAGTGCACAGAAAAGCTGATCCTCATTCATCAGATGTACTTCTCAACTCTGTTTCAAAATGTTTTAATAGCCTAATATTTGATGAAAGCAGTATCATGATGTCTCAGACCAGGACACACAAAAACAACAGTTTAAAGTTGCATTACCTTTTCATTTCAAGCAGTGTATTGCTAGGAAAGGATTCTAGGAATCTACTTAATAGAATGGAGAAGCATAAGGCATTCAATTGGTCAAGATTCCTAAACCACATACTTGTACCCTTTGGAGAGCTGACAGGCAGAGAAAATACATGCTGGAAGGAAGGAGTAGGCAAAGGTGACACACAACAACTTGAGGTAAGTTGTTGGGGAGCAGCTTTAATGAAAGCTTTTGAGATAACTGAACACAAACAGAAGCTGAAGCTTTTGTTTCACAGGTGATGAGTATCTGAGAGGCACTTCTTGCAAAGCACAACTCAAGGCAAAAGGTAAAATGCTGTGTGAACAAATTCTCTCCCTGTTAACATCAGCTGGGTCTGGACAACAGCCAGCGGCTGGGTAAGCTTGACATCAAGTCTGCTATGAACCAAAATGCAATTACAAAATTCAGGAATACAGTATCAACTTTAACTGTGCAATTTTCAAGAGGCCTAAAAAAAAATAATTTCAGGAATGTCATGGTTAAGACATTTCAAATTGCAGAAGGCAAATATAGTATACCCAAAACACTGATGGGAGGGTTAGAATTCATAGATGGGGCAAGAGAGACATCAGTTCCCAAGATTGTTTTTAGTGACAGAGAAGACAATAATCCACACTATTTCCACTGTTTTGTTTGGAAGCTTTACAACAAAGAGCCTGTAACACAAATCATTCTTACACTCCTCTGGAAGACAAGCAGTTCCAGCCAAAACAGGAGACTTCTCACTTTAATACCTTCTGAGGACTGGCCAGATAATGGGGTTTGGGTCTAATCCTACTCTACATTAATCTGAACATCACTGTGCAATCCACCACAATGTACTAACAAACTGAAGTTGCTCAAAGATCAGCTCAGCAGAGGAGCAGATACAATACTGTAAATCAAGATTAGCATACACTGGTAAAGTTCTGTAGAAAAGCCTGCACAGTGCTGTCCTCTGTTACATCTCCCTGGGCAACTAACTTCCTTGCTATGATAGGCATTACAATCCCCTTACCACAAAGGCTGATTTAACTAGACAGATAAAACACCATATGTCAATGTATATTAAATCATCAGTATTTTACACACACACACACCCCCTGTATCCTTCTGCCAGAGAATCATTTCAGCATGCCCACTGGTGTTACAGCAACTAATACTCTGGAAGTGCTTATAAAATCCTAGAAATTAAGAATTCAGATACACACCAGTTGTAAAAGAAGAAAGTTCATTCTCAGGCAGATAAATGCCTTGGCAAGTTTCAGACAATTCAGAATTTTACAACTAAAAAAAAGAAAAACTGGATTTCTGATGGAAACACTGATAAACTAAACCATAGTGCACTCAGCTGTGCTACTGCACTATTAAAAATATTTTGCTTGCCACATCACCCCTATGTGTTTATTTCTAGAGGAAAACTACACACCATTTTTGTTTATCATATTAAAAAGGCAGTGGAAATACTCAAAACATTAAATCAGTGGGTTGAATTTATCTTTCTTCAACTAGACTGGTTTGGATGCTCCAAAGGCCATGCAGCAGTGAACCAGTCACCATGCTAGGATTCTCACCTGGCTCCTAGCATTCACATACACTGAAAATTATATTATGCTGTGTCTAAAAGATAAAAACTATTGCTCTACATGTATAGTATCCATGCCTATTCATCATGAGTGTGTCACAGGTTGGAGTGCTAGCTTCTGACAGAAATAGAGCCATTCAGACACAGAGGATGGGTTCTTCTAAACCAGCCAGCAGCTATGTTCCATATACCTAAAGCAAAAAGAACCACAAAGCATTCCTGACATCTCACACCAGAAAGGCATCGCTGATTTCTTCAGTGGGATTTAATTCTCATTAAGTCCATAAGTCAGAGGAAGCTGCAGAATTTAGGGGTTTCTGCTAGAGAAATTTGCTAAAGGATAGTGCTACAGGGAAATACAGATTTAGGAGGTCTGTGTCAGTCTGCCTAGTGCTGGAGTGTCAGCATTTTCCAAAGATTTCTTCAATTTTTTCATTACCTAGGAGTCTATTTGTGGGAAGAACAAGCAGATTTTTAAGTAACAGTACAGAAAAAGGATAAAGTCTTATCTTGTAACTATAGCATTGACTGGTTCCTCCTGTCCTGTAAGATGACACAAACTAACTCCTTTCAGCAGGAACAGCTTATTGTGCTTTCAAATTGCTGTCACTTCTATTTTAGCACAGCTAGGTGAAACAGCTCTCCAAGTTTGTGTCCAGGCCCCTTCTTCTATAGCTTTATCCTTAGGACAGGAATCAAAGATTCAAAACTGCCACACATCAATTTGCCACAAAAAAATAAAATAAAAATTTCTGGGTGGGTTCTCAGGAATGGTTTATTTTTTCAGGCTCCCAGGCACACGGAAACACAGCCTGAAGGAAAGACCTCAAAAATAGAATTCACTGAAGTGAGTGGGAGCTTGCATTCAGGATTGCCCTCATCTCATAAACCCTCATAGATTTCTCACAGTGCATGGAGATCAGCAGATAGGATCTCAGGGAATACACACAGATAGGAGTTTCCCAAGGAAATCTGGATTGTCATATGATAGCCATACACAGGACAGCTTCATTTGCTTCCCTCTGATATAGCAGAATTTCACAAGCTATCAATTTTTATTCTGTAAGCAATGTAGGAAAGGCTAAGCAACTTCCAGCTTGCTGAACCCAGGAATGGTAGCATGGAAACCATTTATTCAAAATCAAACCAAGCACCAGACACCTCTATTCACAGAGGATCATTTTTGTCACACAGCAACTGAAATCAAGGTGGATCTACTCTTTGAATCCCTATGTCTTCAGAAGGAAAAGTCAGAAAGCTGAGTGCAAAGCACACCATGCAGATGTGAAAGGAAAGTCACTGCTATTACACTTCTGTGCGTGACTCCAAGTTGACTGACAAGGTAAAGACACTGGTAATGCAAGAGCTCTCTGCTGTAGGAGCAATTCCTTCAACTCAGTCAATGCATGCTCAACTTCAAATTTAAACCCCACGAACTAAAAAGAGAAAAGGAAACCATTATATTGTAAACATTACTGAAAATATTTAACAATGCTCAATAAACCAAGAGTAGAAGCAAACACTGAAACTATCTATACAGAAATAACATCTGTGTGTATTTTAGATTTGAGTGCAATCTTGAAAGAAGAATGACAAATTTAAGTAGCTCCATTTTTGGAGCTACTTAGGACCACACTAATATTTGGCTCCTTTCCCCTCAACATCTTGCATTTATTGGAGTTACAGGATGACTGAAAGCTACAGTTTGTTGAACAATAGCTTCCTTTTAATGCTTTCAAATCTGTTAAATCTTATGCATTTTTACAGTTTGCCAAAATAAAGGACAACATATTAATATTTTGCAGTAGCAGAACTTCTTAGCAATTTGATGTGTAGAGGAGAATGTACACAGTAGAAAGTCACACCTCATCTACATGAGGCATGATAAAATTCAGAGCTCTTCTTTGTTGAATATTCAATGATCTTCTAAGCATTTTTAAAAGACGAGTGCTCAAAAAGCATCATAAAACAACATGGAGAAGTGGGGTGCTTTTTAACCTTAAGTTACCTTAAAAAAGAGTGTAAGTGGAAAACATGTTATGTTGCATTTGCAGACATAACCTGAAATCCATTCATTTATTAACTTGCTTTTGAAACAACTTCTTACAACTTGTAGCTTCATTTCTATTTTGTGACATTTTGCTAGTAACAAAGAACCTCAGCCACTGGAAGTTCCAGTCTGATTTATCCTCAATCAGGCTGGGGAATGTAGGGTCAAAGCTCTTTATTAATAAGCCTCCTTATCATGTGTTTTTATGGTTTTAGAATGGCACTCTTCCTACACATAAATAGTTGCACTTGATGAAGCTGACAAGAAATAACACATTGATAAACATATCAGCATTCATGTGGAAATATGATGCCCACCCCATCATAGCTGAAACTGCATCAACATTTGCAGCAAACACTGCAAGCTTACTCCAAATATTTCTGGTCAGCAAGAGACCTGAGAGCTCTCAATCTTGTCCAAATGAAGTGTCTCTTACTTTCCATTCACCTCCTGTAGCAATCTGTAACAAGGTGAAGTGCAAAACAGATTGAAAAGCAAGAAAGCAAAGTCAGTTTTGGAAAGGAAAGTTTGAATTTTTTCAGTTTGACAGCAAGGAGAGGGTATGATGCCTTTAGACCTATTTTGTCCTCCAGAATAGAGATCAGACAAAAATAATAAATAATAAACATCCAAAAAGAAAAAACACCAGACAAAACACCATAACAACAGCTTTCTATTGCTGTACACAGGGCAAGGTCTTTACTTAGCAGTCTGTAAGCCTGCCTAGGTTTGATAACATCAGATAAATACCCTGTCATGTACAGGGTACTGATAGCAACTTCTGCCCATGTTAAAAAGCAGCAATTTGTGCTACCTTGCCACAGGTAACTGGGCACGAGAAAGCCTGGTACAAGTTCAGTTTCAGAACAGCAGACTCACTCTGCAGAGCTAAGACACTTAGGAAAATCAATTTCCAAATGGTCTGTTGAGAGACTGACTTCCAGTAACAGCAATACCACCATGAAGCACCATCTTTTCTGAAATAAAAAAAAAAATATACTGTAGGACTGCTTAATTACACAGCTTCTTTACTATACAACCTTGTAGAAGGAGAAGGGGAGGAAACACGCAGCTTATTTGGGTGAGGCTGGTAAACACTGAAATCAATAACTTTGGTTATTTTGGTGTTTGCTTCTGGAAACATCAGTAATAGAAATAACACCACCAAGTTTAAAACAGACTCAGCCCTTCATAGGCTGGTGATGCAAAGGGGAAAAAAGGCAGTAGGTGCACAAGCCCAGGAGGTACCCTAACTACAACAGAACAGTCCAGGGATAAATAGCAATCTTTTGTTTTGCTCTGGTCATTTTGTCATGAAATCAAGTCATTTCTATGGACCGAGTGCTGGGGACTATCTATCTACATTGCTGCAAGGAGTAATCACAAAGCAAACGTTTTTCAGACTTAAAATCTGGCTAAAAAATTGCAACTAGCTGCAAAAGTATTTTCAAAAGAGACTAGAGAAAACTCTGCAGTCTGCTGTACCAAACCGTATCTGCCCTTTAAGATCCCCCACATCCACTTTATGGAACAGTTTATAGAAATAACTAAGTTGTTATGCTTTACAACATCAGTTACAGTTTGCTTATTTGATTGTGAGCTGCTCACTATTTCACCTTCAAACTTTTTGTGAATACAATGAATGAGTTGCTAATTAGATTTCACTGTTTATTATTTCTATATACTGCATTTCAGTACAGTTGTACCCTATTCTATACACTGTTATGGGGTGCAATTACTTCTTTTTAAAGTAAGTGGTCTCAAGTCAAACTAGATCAGTCAACCAGCAGAAAGCTGGAGACCAGATGTGGAATTAACCTTTTCTGACACTACTGGGCTTCTGCTGACAGATAAATAAAGCAAGGAGATCTTGGGGAATATTTGTGCAGCAGAAGGCTGATGGACATTTAGTGTCACCCTGGTAAGGTGACCTAGAAGAGCAGCAAAAGCCCCAAGGGCTATAGCTGTCCATTTCACATAGCTGTGGCTACCTGCAACAAAATTGCAAAAGACGATCCATATAATTCATATCATAATTCATATCTGACAGCTATTACTGAATAATTTCATTTCACAGCTTTAGCAGGAGTTGGTCCAAAATAACTTCCATGACTGTGCATAAACCACATTAGCTATGCCTTTAATTTCTTTTTCAAGAAAAACTAATTTAAAAAAAAAAGTTCTCAGTCTACAAGGGAAAAAGCCCACAAGTAGTTATATATCTGCAGGTTCTTCATAGCTATGACTGTTTTGAAGTTCTTAGGAGGTTTACTTCCTATCAGGCTGGGAGCAGAAATGATGTTCTCGGATCTCTTAGATCAACCACTAACACAGGCAGTGATGATTGGGAACCACAGGTGCAGCAAGGAGCAGACAATTCCCAAAATGCACAAAGGACTTACAAAATAACTTTGAATGACAACTTTTGGGCCATCAATGTTTCCGTCAAGACAAATGCACAGAAAGAGTCTACATCTCTTAAATTAGGTCTAACAATTCTAATTAAGAAGGGTTTTGCTACATAAAAAAAGTCATAAACTTCTATTTTTTCAGGCTAAAACCCCATGAAGTGTTGCAAAGATTTATAGTGAACTGAAAAGCCATTTGAAAAAATATTATGAAAAAAGGCCAAAAATGGCTTTTGCAGCCCTACACAGAGAAACTAAAAGCTGTGCCAGCTACAGAGTGCCAGACACTAACACTGAGAGGAGCAGCTGCCATCAGTAGGGAAAGAGAGGGCAGTTATGTTGTGGTCTGTCAGAGCTCAAGCACTCTGCTCATCTGACACAATTGGGCTTGGAGAGCAAGCAGGCAGGGCTTGCCAGGAAAACTACAGACTTCTCTCTGTTACTTGCCTTAGAGAGTGGCATTGATCATGACCCATGAGGCACTGAGATCTAGGATGTTGCATATGGAGAAGTGTAATACAGAAAAAATCTCTTTTTAATCCAGATGTGTCCAAAGTACCAAGTACACTCTAAAACTTATCTCTGGCACATGTTTCCTGGTAGGAAAGACTTCAAATTTGCCAGTAACTTTGGGACAGTGAAGAAACTGAGGCACTTTGTTTCTCACAGGCATATTGAATACTATCAAGAAAGGAAAGTAAAAAAATTTTAGACTTTCAGAATTTAAAAACTACCCAAAATCTTTCTTCCAAGTCAACTGAGAAATCAGGAAGATGTGGAAGTCTTTTCATTCTTCTGGGAATCTTCTCATTAATGGGAGAGCAACCAGGCAGGAGTCACACAAGATTTACTTGCCTTGCCTTTTCACAGTGCATCGTTTCAACACTCTGAAGTCCATCAGGCAGAAGGCACTCCCACAGGATGGTCACTTTCCCTTCAATCCTCCAAGCTCAGCCAATTTGAATCACTCAGTTCTGTCCTAATTTTGTGTAACTCCTGTCATATTAAACACACAACATCCCTGGTGCCCAGAGATGCTTAAGTAAAAGACAGTCTATGAAGAATATACCTTCTTAAAATGCTTAGCTTCAAAGTCATATGGTATCAATAAAACCAAATTTGTACCCTACTCATTTGGACATTGTATCTTTATCCCAGTACAATCCAAAAAAAGAAAATGTGCATTTTTAGAAAAGGAGAAGTGAAATATCCTGACAGCAATCTTGGTTTTATTTCAGGAGAAATTACAAGAATCAGCCATTCCACGGTCATGTAAGTTCTTGACTTTTTTCTGGATCTTTACATTCATATTAATAGACACCTCCCAATGTCTAAGTTCTACTCCTTGAAGCCCCAGACCTTACTGCATCAAACTTCACCTGTATAAGCCTGTAATGGGATCAATCCCTTCAGCAGCACTGAAAGAAGCCAAGAGAGGAACAGCCACACAACCAACCAGGAAATTACTGGGGACTGAAAATGAGAGGGTAACAGGTAAAGCATACCAAATTCTGGGCCCTGAAGAAAAACACTTTTGCTGAATTTTAGACCCAGTTCAAGAAAGCATTTTGGCATGCACGAAGTTTATCCTATTTCTGCAATAAAGTTCTTAATCTACAAAGCCCCCACAGAATTTCAGTGCACACTGAAGTTTTCTGCCAAGAAAGCAGATTTCTGAAATAGGGCCTTAAACTTTGCAAGATCATTTGAATTCTATAAGGTCAGTTCAGTTCCTCTACCAAATCTCTTGCCTTCTTGTTACACAAATGTCAAATTGCTGAAGAGTTTTCTCTTGTCTTATAGATCAATCTTCATATAATGCCACTCTTCATAAAATCATGGGAAAAAAATATTGACTTGATTAACCTGTTCTGGGAAAGGTTATAAACCAGCTACTTGAACACAGACTGAGTTGGAAGGGACCTATAAGGGAGCTCTGCCTCAAGCAGGGGGCAGGTGTTCGAAGCATCTCCATTTTTTATGTCAACACTCACACATAAAAAAGATTTTATTATTAGGTAGGTTAATAACAGAGCACTGGCTACACACAGTTTTTAGAGAAACAAATATAGAACATTTGGAAAAGCTTCCCCATCCTGGAAGCTCTGTCAGAACCAAGAGCTTCCCATTTCAAGAGACTTCCAAAGCACCCCTGAAAGGGAAATTTCATGATGCTGGGAAGCCTGCACTGTCACTGAGTGAGGCACAGCTAGAGAGAATACACCAAGTTAGCAAAGACTGATTAGAGGGGGCATCAGGTGAAGTGGTTTCCAAATTTAGAGGATATGACCTTGAGGACTTTGGTTTTCAACCTTATCTGCAGACACCCAGTGTAAGAGATTTGCTACTCGGGTAATTTCAACATGATGGTGGAAGCAGAGAACTCAGAATGACAAAGGAGAACTTCACAGGAGTCCTTAAGCTGATTCTGAACAGAATGGAATAAATCAGGATTTCCAAGACTTATGAAATGCAGAGTTCCTTAATATACTTCAGGTAATGCTGGTATTTATAGCAGCATTATATATGTAATTTATACATTATAAATTTCTCTGCAGCATCTGAAGGTTAATTTGCCAATCCTAATTAATTTTGGAACTCATGTCAACTGGGACAGCACAGCATGGACTTTTGGGACAAAAAACAGTTTTCATGAAGGAACTGCCATACTGGAAGAACTAGAGGTGGATCCAGTCTCACAAGAGAGTTCTCATCAGATGCTTCAAACAAAGTTACATCAAGTCCTGCAGTTGACAGCTCCAGAGTATAGAGTAACATGCCCAGGGGACCCAATCTATCAAAGTCTTTCCTGTCTTTAATATACCACAAGAATTTCTTCTTGTTTATTTTTATGTCTTTGACTCTTTGCTCTTCAAATTCCATTTCAGGCTCTTTAGTTTCCTTCTCACACTGCCCATTCTGGACTGTGCCTCTGTCTCTAGGATTCACTAGTGTTGGATTTCCAGTTTCTGACAGCTATTTTGTTTGCCCAAATAACCTCCTGAACTTTGTATTTAAACATATTGGATTCATTTGCCTTTCTGCTCCTTTTCTTGCACAGTGCTATTCCTATTTGCAGTGACAGACTGGGGTGTGCTTAGGCAGTTACTGTGCCTAAACTGAGATTTTCATTTCTATACTTAAAATCACAGCCATATATTTAAACAGTGTTCACATTGTTCTAGCAGTCAAGAGGGGAACCCAAGCAGCTTGGTCATTATTTTTTCCAGTCTCTATATAATCTCAGCTGAATTTCAGCTGTAAAACTCTACTGGGAACTTGCACAAGTAAACTCAAATACATATTCTACATAAAGCAGACTCAGTCTTCAACCACCTCAAGCAATTTAAGTAGACAATATTAGGATCTCCATCAAATACAGCAGTGTCATCTAAAAGGTCTCTATCACATGCATTAGCAGTGTTTTGGGAATATGTATTTGTGCAAAAGTGCAACAGCAAAACTTTCAAAGACACGTAGACACAGAAAGCTGGAGCACCTATGGAAATACTGCCTGTAACTTTTTTTTTTTTTAAATGATTTGCCATTAGGATGCTAGAAGATTGCAGGGGAGTGACAAATACAACTTTAAGAAACTTTCTAAGTCCTGAAATCCTGGTATATTTGAGGCACATGGTACTTGTAGGTCTTGTTTCTCATTTCAACTAACCTGACAAAGTAAAGCAAAAATTAATTACAGAGTGATTCCCTTGCTACAGAACTCATCCTTTTCAGGCAAGGCAGCTCATAAAGTAAAGTCCTTCTTCTAGCTAAGAGCATTAAAATCTGTCCCCTAGTGAGATGCTCAACTGCTTGGTTTCAGGAGTCTCCCTCAATCAATACCCATATTATCCACAGATTAATGGCAAAAGTAAAATGCCATGGATCATCCCTACATCTTCAGTATCCTCCATAGATTTACCTCCTTCAGCCTCTATGAATCAATCTCCTCCACTCCTCTGGACCACTTATCATGCTCTTTCCCATCCTAACTCCCCATCTCCTTATACCACAGAAATCTCTCCTCTCTGGTGCAGTCACATTCTGGAACAGCTTTCTCAGCCTGATTAATCTCTATCTCAAGATCATTCCTCTTACAGCCACATGACCTCCTCAAGTCTTTCCCAAACAGGACAAAAACATCTTACCACTGCTCCCTTCTCACTTTTTCTTGGAACATTAATTCCTAAATTTTGTCATTTCACATTCCTTTGTGTTTAGCTACTGAATAATTCACAAGTTACAAATCCAAGAAAAGAGTTAAATGCTTCATTCATCCTGCTTACCCAACTGAACCATACAGTTGCAAATTTACTGAAATCCACTACAAGGAGATTAAACATTTTGTATGAAATTTGCAAATATAAAGGTAATTTGCCATGCTAGCTTTTAAATGTACATTTGCTTTTCAAAGGAAATTGGAATACACTGCTCAGCACATAAGTAAATCATGTAAATGTCATTTTATATCAGTATCTTTGTAAATTGTACCATTAATGAACAAACTTTGGTAGATTTTCAGTGATTTGTGGAACTTTTGACCTTTTTGGAAATATCAGAAACAACAAAAAATAAAATAAAACTGATAACAAATAATTTTTGTTGATGTCAAAAGAGTTGTTTGGTTGGTTTCTTTCAAGAACAAGGGAACAGCAGAAAAATGAGCTACTATATATATATATATATGACACTTCAGGATAAGCAAGCATCGTGATGGAATAAGCTATCACCAATAATCAATTAATCATCATCTATTTGCCTCTTCAAAGAGCACAGTCTTATAAACAAACAAGGTCAGAGCCTTTCATGCTGTCCAGAGTAGAACAAATGTACCAAAAGAAGCAGACACCATTAGAGGGGCATTCCCACAGGTCCTGAGTACTATGGCCACACCTCTACTTGATTGACTTGAAAAATTATTCCAATACCACATAAAGAGAGATTATTGAGGAAAAGTATCAAATTCTCATCTGGTCACAGTGAGATTTAGCTAGCTAGTTTTATGAGGTGTTTGTTATCTGTGTTGGCAGAATGCAAAACCTTCTGCCTGCAGAGGGGTTTCCACATCACAGTCAGACAATTATTTTTTTGCTTTACCTTCAAATTTCCATTATCTTCCTGTACTTCCTTTGATCCATAGTTACACCTAGAGGTCAAGAGACCTTCTGTTTCATGAAAATCTGGGCAAAACATCTTGTTCTTCACCTCAGGTCTTCCTCTAGCAAAATCTTTTCTGTTCCATGTTGATCATTGGTTTTTATGCACAAAGTTAATGAACACACGATGAGGTGACAATGTTCATTTATTATAAACAAATGTATATATTACACTGTCCCAAACTGTAAAGCAAAAGCCATCTTACATCAGCAGTAAAGAAAACTAGACATTAAGAATTACTTAAGAAATGAAGCAATCTTAATTTGTAGCTAGTTATACTGAACCTAAGGGGATTGCTAACACACACACCACCAAACGAGTTTGTGAGTACTTCCATGACTTCTATAGCATACATCAAAGACTTAAAACTTGAGGACAATTTCTCCTGAAACTCTTGCAAAACAAGTGTAGTTTCACTGGAACAAGCTACCACAGAGACACAGAACAGTAGTCTGAGTTTTCCTTCATTTTTCCTGCATCCTTATTCCCCCTACCACCAGTTTCTTGACAGGTGAGATTTTTTCTAACAACAGGACAGCAATTAACCTGCTGTCACAAAAGACTAACACAGTAAAATGTGAAAAAAAAGAAAGATTCATCTTATGTATGAAAGAAAAAAAATACATAATAATTTAAATTGGGGTTCTTTTCCCCAAGGTCATATAGCCTCTCCCCTACAAATAATTATAAAATGATGGGCTGAAAGTCACCAAGCCAGTCTTTGACAGATGCCAAACACACATGCAAGTTGAAATTCCCTGGTGAAAACAGTCGCCTTTGTGCCATCTTTGAGGTTTACACCTTGACTTTTTTGTGCAAACCTTGAGGTTTATACCTTGACCATTCAAACCACAAATTAAGGAATCTTAAACACTGTAATTCCAGTCTAGCTCTCCTCAGTTTAATGCATACTTGCTTGAGTGAAACCAGCCTGGCTTATATGAGCCTTAACACCACCTGCTAGTTTCTGGCAGAACAGGCACCAATACAGGGACTGCATCAATGGGAATGTTTCCCTGGAGCAAGGATATGTGCAAACTCTGTACCACTCAGGAAGTCCAAGAAGCAGCCAAAGAAGTCCCCAGACTAATAGCTGTGTCCAGAATCAGGCCAAAATTCTTTGGATCAGCCCCCAGTTATCAGGAGTTGGATTTTACCTGCAGTAAACACTGCATTCAACTGTTGTCTCCATCCTGCCCTCTGCCCTCACGTAGAAAACCTAAGACACAGGAGGCAAGTGAATCTCTCCTGCACAGAAACAATGTTCCAAGACTGGGACATGATTTCTAACTCTCACAACAGCAGAAATAACAAGTCCCCAGACACATCTGACTACAGCAACAGTTTGTAGAGATTGGCAGAAAACTGGAAGGAGGGGAAGAGAGAACTGATGAACCAGTTTCAGGAGTTCAAAAGCTTAAACAAGAAAAAGTCTATTATCAGAAGCTTTCAATTCACTATTCAAAAACCTACACCTGCACTAGAGAATTGTCAGAAGTGAGATAAGCTTAAAAATTACCAAGTTAATGAGACACAACTGCCATTTACAACCCCTGCTAATCCCAGTGATTTTATCCCAGTTGTGCTCAGGCAGTTTTCACTTAATGCATAGCTACTCATTCATTCCCAAATGAAATTAGTCAAGCTCTTGTGAATAAAGATTAAGTAAAAACAAAGTTGTGACTTAAAGAATTGTCCTCAGGATGACAATTCACTGTGATAGAAATAAAACCAGGGCACTTTATGCACACAATGATTATTGGTACTACTGGTAGTTACTTGCTGTTGAACAGGCACGTAAATGCAGAAGAGTTTGGGTTTTTTCAAGTTTTGGACTTGGTTTTAGTATTCGATAAGTGAAAATCCCACTCAAGAAATTATCTTTTCATAACTACAAGCAGATAATACAAAGCAAGCTACTACATGTTCACATGCTTAGGGTCATAAAAATCTGCAAAGAAACAAGCACACCAAAAAAATAAAATTTTAAAAAGTGAATTTTCTCAGATTCTGGCATAACACAAAGGACATTTCCAAGAATTTTAGCCACTGAGTTTGTTGTCAGGACCACACACCCAGCCTGACAAGGAATAGTATCTGTCATGAAATCACTTAACAGTGAGTGTCAGTAAAACCATAACACTCATTCTATTTGTATTGCCATGGCCATTCACATCAAGTGATCTCCCCTATGTCCACCATGCTGCTTTGCATCAAAGAGAACATATTCTTTTTAATTTGCTTAATTTGTTTTAATCATAGAGAAATATATTTTGAAGATTTATTTTGGGTTTGACAGAAACCAAATACTTTGACTACTTAAAAATAACTCCTAGTACCCAAAAGATTAAAAGATACAAAGTACTGAGATTTACAAGTGCCTCAAACTGAAACATTTTATTAACTGGTGGGTTTTTCATGCTAAATAACTAGAGAAAGTAAGATAACTAAGGCACCTATTCAGCATCCTTGAAAGAAAAGAGATGAATACTGAATATCTCTCACAGAGGTGTTTTAATTCTTATGAAACTACACAATAAATTGACCAGTATATAAGATTTGCAGGCCTTCTATAATTTTTATGGTGTTCTGTTGAAAAGGAACCTCACCTGTCATGCTTTAAAACAGTAAATAAAAGGTTATGTTCTAATTAAGCTGAGTATTTGCCATCTGTTACATAACTTAAAGATCTAATTAAAAGAATGATGTCTAATTTGCTCAACCTCAAATGTCCAGGTTAGTCCATGAAAGTATTCAAACAAATATATAATCTTTCCTAATCCCTATTGGATTACCTGGACTAATCAAACTGGATTTACATAGTGTTCTTACACCACCATGTGTATTTTGAGTAGTTCACTGTTTGTTTTTATTTTTCTTTACAGTCTGTATGAAATTACTTTGAGGAAAGGCTTTCAAAAGTTTCAGCATTTTCTTATGAAAATAGTGAAGTAATCTTGTGAATCAAGAAATTGTTTCACTGAAGATAACTCTTTGGTGCAGAACATTGATTTCACTTCTGGTCCTCCAACTGAAGAGTGATAAAACTTCATTATGAAAACAAAAATTATTCCTTCAATAGAAATCTGGAAGCATATGCCAACATCTACTAACAATATATACCTGACAAAGGCAGAAAAGCTACAATTTATCATCTTTCCCATCTGCAGCTTTTTAAAACCATACAGTAGGCAACCCCATCACCTACTCTATTTGCTGGGCAACTCTCCAGAGTTCTTTCTGCAATTCCAGAAGGTCTTTAACCCCCAAAACCCAGGAAGAAGGAGGACACTACCTCCCCTCCCATCTGTGGTTGACCTGATTATTAGGCACTGGGAGGAAAAACCTAACCTAAAACAAACCACTGCAGTTGATCCCCCAACAACATTCCTTCAACCAGATTCCACATTGGATTTTCTCCGTTTTCATACCACTGCAGAACAAAGGAGTGCCACAGTCACAAAGTTATACATGACAAGTCTAGTGAGAAGAAAATGGAATTTATCTTCTCTGAAAATTAAGCTGGAAATGGAAATTGCAACAGTTTACAAAGGTGAGGCTGACCAAACTTGAAAAGAAAATGCTACCTGCATTGGCTTGTCTACTCCTTTGGTGTCCACTGAGGTCTGATAAGCAGCTTAAATATACTGATCTGATACAAATGAGGTGGTAACTGAAATGGCTTCTGTAAACAGAAGTTAGCCAGCAGCACTGCATGGTGTGGCACAGGAAATTTAATGGTTTGATATATTTCTATTTTAAATACATTACTTACACTTGCATGTTGCTTTCTTCCCCCCACTTAACAAAGTACATCAAATCCAATCCTTCTCTAACTTTAATGATCATATGCTAGGAACAGGATTATTCTATTTTTTATCCTGCATTATCAGCATGGCAATGAGAGTCATTGCACATTTCATCCTGACCTTATAATTCTATTCTCCCTGCTTGGAGGAGGCTTATCACCTTTTCCTTCCTTCACTAGCACATTTTTCTCTTGCTCTCAGTTGTACAAAAGGAGGCAATAGCAAAGATGTTTTATTTAGTGCTATCAGACTAGTGGTATTGATCAGATCAAACTCAAAGACCTTGTGTGTAAAGCAAGCATCATGGAGAAGGAGACTGCAAATCCTTTGAATACAGGCTGTTTTGTAATTTAATTAAAAGTCTTCAAGAGAATTTAAGAAAAGAATTGTCTAGGCTTTTCAGCTGGGATTATTTGAATTGACTAATGCAACTAGGCCCTTAATACCCTTACGTCCCTTCAGAAAAAAACAACTTCACATTTAATAATTAATCCTATATGGGCTTTACCTTTCACAGAATCTCAGGAAATTAACAGGGGAGCACCAGACTCAATTAGAACAATTGCTTGGCTGTCTGTCTCTTCTTTGGTAACATCATTCAAGCAGGGCCATCCTAACCTTCTGATGCTGTACATCCAGAAATAAAATTGCAGCCATGTCCCTACAGGCAAGGACTATTCAGTCTCCTCAGCACAATGTACAATCCCAAGTTGCCCAGCATGGAGTGAGGCAGCCACCAAACAAACCCATACCAACAATCCTACTGCCCTCCAGCTCTCCAAAACATGAACCCTCACCACTCCTTGGGACCAAACTACAACCAAACTTTAGGACTGTTACCTTTATACAGACAGTTATACCTTCAGAAAACTTCTGTTCCAGATGAGAGTTCACTGTGTTTGCTTATTCCTTTTTTTAAATTAACAATTTGTTTCCTGACAGTGTATCCAGCAGCTATCTCCTAACTGAGTCTTGAAGGACCAATTCCACACAAACATGAAAACTAAATAGATTGATTAGGCCAAGAAAACATTTTCAGTAGCTTTGAGATTCAGGATATGTAGATCTATTCAACTTGAGGTAAGCAACAGGGATGTAAAAGGTCTGTGGTAGAACACAATATATTCCTGTTCATGTTATAAAGCTTATGCCACACAGCACAGATTATGTGAATTACTTGCAAATTAACACAGTTCCTAAATTTACCACATTTTACCCATGCAGTCTTAGTTTTGTGTTATTTTACCTGTATATAGATAATATACTCCTTAATGAGGAGAAAAATTGAAAGCAATTCAAAGCAAAATTCACCATGGCATGAGTGCTTCACAAACTCAATTTGAATGCATCTTAGACCTCAGCATGACCCATTCCCAACAGATCCACATAGAACAATAAACTTTCAATTTCCTCCTCCTCCATTTCTCAGCATTGTATCATTCTTTCCCATCACAAACAAGCAGCACAGCAAATTTGTAACAAATGACCTAGAGGTTCTACATTTTTTATAAGGCACTTAATAAGAACATTTTGTTTACAAGTATCTAGAGAACTATACGATTACAGCCTTGAAAAAGGGTTAAAAATTCAGCTTGGATTTCCTAGGGGTTTGCACTGATGATCAATATAAACAGTAATAAAGGCTCCCGTTAAACACACACTTATGGGAGGTTATAAATAAAAGTTTTAAAGACAGAAAAATAATAGTTCTACAATTAAAAAAGGGGAGATATACAAAGATGAAGCAGATAAAATACATGGGAGGTATGCTCAGTTTTAATATATTTTTCATTTGTACAATTTCTAAAGTATAATATAAATAAATTGATTCTCCTAATTAAACAGATTACACGAATAACATGCAATTAATTCAGCTTCAACTTGATCAAACTTAGGTGCTTAGAGTAATGTGCTGGCAAAGAACTCAGAGCACTCAACATCTCCACCAGGGCTGCAAAACTGCAGAGCAAACACCATCAAGGCCCCAATATGGCCTAAACCCAACCATTTGTTTTGCTGGTTCACAACACACATGCACAAACACTTGCACAAGCACAAAGGGAAAGGCAACAGACTGACAAGAACCAGGAGCCTCAGAGCACAAAGCCAAGAACCATTCCCTTCAGAGGCACTGCTGGCTTTGCACAGAAAGGAAACAAGAGCCTAACATCCAGCTGGCACTGCTTTCAGGCTTCCTCTTACCTGAAATCCTCTCCTGTACTATTACAGGCATGGAATATCCCTCCAGAAGTTTTTCAGAAAAAGGCTGAATTTTAATTCAAAAAAATCCTGGATACTAGACACATTCTCCTTTGTTGATTTGTACTCGATTAAATTATTGAAGACAACATCTGTAAATAGACCTTGTTGTTTGCAAAGTATCACTGGTGAAGAACAACATTTTAGGTCATTTTGTTAAACATCTGCTGTGTTGGAAAACAACAGTGCTGAAAAACAGCACTGTGATAAGATTTGGAAGAGAAAGAAATGTTTTTCTAGGAATCCCCTGAACACTTGGATTTAAGTTACTATGGTCTGAGTCTCACAGAAAAATATTATGGAGAACAGATAGTTTGGAATGCATGCTTGTTTATTCATACCCATTTATCAAACCCATATGTAGAACCATCATCTATTCAGCTACTGTAAGTACTAAAGTCTCTCACAAATAAGCTGCATGCACAACTCACAACTTTAAAGCAAAAAAGAGACTAAGTTTGCAAATTAATGAATTGTACCAATTACTAATCTATCTTCATTTGAGCTTTAACTTGAGCCAAATTATCTAAATTTTTTTAAATTAAAAAAAAATTCAAATAAAATAATTCAAAATTTAATTTTTAAAACTGAAATAACCTTTTGGAAACCAGTGGAAATGCTCACACTTTCCAATAAACGCATGCTGGTATATGCTGTTTTTTCAGGACCTCAAGAATACTCTGTTACTGCTTTTAGCACATGCCAAATACAATTTTTACATGAAGAACGCTGCACATAATTCAACACAAGTAAAAATTTGGAAGCTTAGATACTCTGTATTACTTTACATAAAACAATTCTTCAAACAACTACTGGAGCTTATATCCAAAGCTTTCTATAGACACGATTCCTCTAAAGCTACCTTTGTATCAAAGACATTGGAATTAATTTCCATAGTATCTGCTATTTTTATCATGTTTACAATTCACAGCTGTTACAAAGCCTTCTACCATTTAGGAAAGATTATTTTTAAGAAAAAACTAAGAAAAACTACCCACCATACCTTGCTGGTTAAAGTAATTCTTTGTTTTCATGGAGAATTTGGTTATGCCATCCTAATTCCTCATGAGTTCCCATGAAAAGTTTTCTTTCAAATTTTAAGCCAACTAATTTAAAGGGGAGTGGTGTAGGGCAGTGGCAGGGAACCTGTTGCACACTTTATGTGGAAGGAGACTGCGTGATAGTGACAAGCAGGGATGAGAGACAAAGAAAAGGCTGTTGCTGAATCCCTGCAGGCAGCCTCCAGGTTAAGCTTCCCATGGATCACTTCCTGTCCCTACATGATTCCATGTCTCTACATACAGCTGTCCCCAAATAGTCCTTTCCTGCACACACTACCCTGGTTTCATACCTGCATTCACACTCCAGTTCAGTAAGGGAAATGCATCCTGGGCTCAGAAACTCATTTACAATATGCTCTGATCTCTAGTTGGCAACTCTTGCAACATTTCCTACCACATTACAATCCTTTGACAGGCACATGACAAGTGAATTGTAACTATTACAGCCCCGAAAGCCCCAGTTCTTCCCAGTCAGGTTCCTTAAAAGTTTTAGTATTAATTTTAGGATTTAAGTCACAGTCACATTTTCTGAGATAGCTTATTTCATTTACTCTACACCTGCTGTGAGCAGACCTGTGATAGATACATGGTGCTGAATGCCTTCCTGTGCTATTTCCAAACAGAGCAATAGGGAGCAGTGTGTTTTGGTTCATGAAGAGACTGATGAAGATGTGGTTCAAAGCACACAGGTACTCACCCACATTAATGCAATCGTTTCCTTCCCTGCCTGTCCTCACCTCCCTAGCACTCCCTACCAACTTTGTTGCCACCAGCCCTATCCCACTGCTACAGCCCAGACTTTGGTTATCATTCAGAATTCAGAGAGCAGCTCAGAGCAGACCCCATCACTAGGGAATCATCAATAGGGACAAATAACTAATAAAGCCTACTATTGGAAAAAGCCAGACTCTTTCCAAGGCTTTAACTACTTTACAAAGATTTGCCTCCAATGCAACTAGATGAGTATTATTACAGCCTTTCATAGAAAGAATTAAAAGTTACAACCTTATAGATCAAAACACAAAGCAGACCTTTTGTCCCTTAGACCCTTAGTATCTGAGGCAGTCAAATGATCTCTTCCATAAATGAAAATAATACTTGTATTGCCCAGTGGGATATGGTTTTGGAATAAACACACACATGAAATGCTAAGTATTAAACAAGCCAACCTACCTTGTGCAAAAAAGTTAACATAAAATTGCACGTATTGATACAACTTGTAAGTCCCTTCTACTGTTAGGAAAATTGAGCAGAACTCAGTATTTGACACTCCATCTATTCAGAGTTGTTGTCATGCCAATACACACTTGTCTGAAGTTGTAGAATGATGCCAGTTTCTCTTGACTAGAAAATTTCTTGTTTCATGTCTTGACTTGAAACTCAACCAACCCTACAGACAAGTGAAAATATGAACTTTCATCTTTTTTTCATCTTAGCTCCAAGTCCTGATACCTGCAGTGTTACATGAATGCTCTCTCAAATCCCAGCTCTGCAGAGCAATAAAGAGTTCCAACTGCATAATTACTAAGCCAAGCTCCTGCCTTATGTTTTATCCCTTGGGTCTAAAATTCCTGATTAGTATGAAAGCACGTGTTCAGAGGCAGGAAAGGCAGCCTCTGTATGAGTATCTGAGCCAGAAAATACAAAAAAGTTCTTTTTTCAATCTAGAGCTACCGAGGGAGTTTTCTCCTTGTCCTTAAGCAAGCCAGCCACATTTTCCCAGGTGTGAAGAAGGGTGATACACTGCTTTAGCATCTGCACATGGACCAGAAGTTAACTTTTTCTTTACTGTCATGTTCTTAAGATTATTACTCTGATCAGAAAGTATTCAACTTGCTGTCTCAAGAAACCAAGCAGCATAGTACTCAAGTCCTCATTTAAGTAAAAATCATCTGAATGGCTCATTAATTTTCAGGTTTTTTGCCTTGAGAGATTCACTGCATAGGGAAATAAAGTGAAGAATAGCTCCATTTCTATAGGCTATTAATACAGAAATATGGAAGGCTGGGAGTAGGAAAATGGTTACACTGTGGTGGACTGCTGGTCCATTTAGAACCACTGCATGTGTCCGAATTACTTTACAGAAAAAAAAGAAAAATTATATTGAAAAATGATCTCTCTTTAAAAGCTATTATCCATTATAAATCATGCTCTGCAAGATAAAAAGAATACACACAAATCTTGTCTGAAACATAATAAGCATTTGGCCTTATACTGATAGCTTTGTTGCCTCAAGATAACTGTGCTTTATTCAAAAGAATTTTAAAAATCACTGCTTTCCACTACCACTCACCCTTTGGCTTAGACCATGGGATGAGCTCCATAAGAACACTTGATTTCCTTTTTCTGTGTAGCAAGCACTGAGCCCTCTTTAAAAAAAAAGCTAAAAAGCAGTATGTAGGATGGACATCAGTGGTGTTCCTATAGTGGGTGGCAGCTAACACACTGCAGCAGCTCAGGGTAATAATGGTCTGACACCACAGCTTAGAAGCCTGTTTCTGGGCAAGGAACAGGAAAGATTAAAAGTCTGGTGTCATCTTCTCCTCAGGACATGGCCAAATCATGACTACAAAATGGCAATGATGTCTGCTCAAGAGCAGTTGACCCAGAAATGCCACTCCTTATCACTTTGTTTTAACACTTCTCAGTGTTCACATAGAAACACAGTCAACCAAAATAGTTTGCTTATCCTTTTGAAGTACAGCCACTGAAAACAAATAAATTGGGGGTTTTAAGCACTAATTAAGAGCAAAAAGGTTGGGAAAGGAGGTGATAGATCAGGTTCAAGGAGAGGGAAAAAAAGGCATAAATGAAATTAACAGAGTTTGGTTACACCACTTTTTGCTTTATAACATTAATAGACAGTTTCAACAAGCTGCTTTTTATACTCTCAGAAAGTACCTGAAGATTGACTCTCTACCAAACCCATCAATTGAGGAAAACAGGTTATTCCATTTTAGGAATGTTTGGCTAAAAAGGCAATTGCTTTAGACAAGCAATCATTTAGTTTAAGAAGATAAATTTAGACAAGCATTGAAAACCTGTTGCATATCCCAAACACCTTGTGATCTCTAAACATTTGATGCTGTAAGCAGAGACCTCACACAAACAACAATTCCATCTCTCCAGACTGTAAGAATGTTCAGATTGTGACTACACCAAAATTTGTACTACAGTCAAGACTTTATGACATTATCAGTAGGCAGAAATTTTCCACGGACAAAATTCATTAGGAGTCAGGGTTGATTGTTTGAGAATATCTTGGGCTTGATGGATGAGCTTGTCTGTTATCACCGGGCTGCACTGCAGTGGTAGTCAGAAACAAAGCTTCTGACAATATCCCCTTTCCTGCACACCCACAGAACTGATCTTTTAAGGACAAACTCAAATTACCTCACTTGAAATCAAGAGGGAATACTCATCAAGCTCTGAGAGTACTACTTAAGCTTCTCCTATCACGAGATAAGAGCCTAAACCCTTTAAGAGTTTATCAAAACCCAATGCTTCAGAAGTCAGTAGAATCCTTCCAAAAGCTGAGAGTCCTTGCCAGAAAGCTGACTCTTAAGTTTCTGAATGAAGAGAATGGGATTACTGCTGGCTTCCTCTTCAGGGACATGATTAAAACACATACTGCTGAATCTTCCCAGCCTCCCCCCCCCAAAACCTTTAAATGGGCCAACTTCTTTGCATCTTCCACAAACTAAAGAGCTCTCAATTCTCATGGAGTCCAAGACCCTCTTTCAACAATTTTATCCAAGGCCTGACTGGGAAGATTTTTGATGTCCTCCTTTTTTTTTTTTTTTGCTGCAGACTCATACTGTCAGGCAATCCTTCCTGTCCCACTCTGTTCCTGTGAATGGCCACTTGCAAATTCAGTAAATCTGGGGTTCTCTGCAATTCCAGTGAACTTCTGACACTCTCCTGCCTTTTTGATACACAATGGAAAACAGATGGCTAAAGACTTCTCTGCTGCTCTAAAGATGAAGGAATTTCACTACCAAGGAATTTGACCTGGAAGACCTAAACCAAAGATATTATTGGCATGGCACTTGGAAAACCTGGAAGAGGTAAAGCTCTGAAAAAATCATTCCACCAAGCACTTTGGTGGAGTCTTTCTGAGCATTCCTTAGGTGACCTTAAATGACTTTTATTCCAAGATGTCCTACAGAGAGGTGTGAAATCTGGGGTTCTTCACTGGCAACCATTAATCCAGTTTAAATTATAACTTTAAAACTGAAAACTGGGATTTGAGTAAACAATAGGCACGGGAATGTTGCTGAAATGCTGTTCCTGAGGTCTTACCTGTGTGTTCTTAACTTTGCCTTCAATAGCACCACATGTTTACAGGATCAGAATCAGACCCTACAGATCCAATACGAGGTCTCTGCTGGCAGATTTTAATCAAGACACACTTACCATATCTGTATTTGAAGATCTGTAACCTTATACTACTGTAATCATTATCTTGTTGCTTGACTCATTTTTTGTTTCACTGGGTCCTATAAAGTTCCAATCCTGTTTTTTTCCATTTAAAATACACTTTGATATTCTTGGAAACAAAAAGCAATATTACTTTATTTTATTACAAGATGCAGTGAATAAGCAGAATTTGTCAGAATGTACTAAAAACCACAAAGAAATTACAAATAGGCAATGAGTTACCCTAGTGCTGAAAAACTAAACTCAATCTAGTGCAGCAGCCTCACAGAGATTTATTGGTCTGGAAAGAGCTTATAAGGAGCCTCTCAAGGCAAGCAATGTTACTGCATTTAAGAACTGCATTGAATCAGAACACTTGATATCATTTCACTAATAGGACTCAAAAAGTATTGAATTAACATAGGATTTCTTTCCTCAGAATATATGAAGTAAGCATCTGGCTTCTTTTATTATGAGTTATCTTTTTTCTTCTTTGTCATTTTTAATATTTTAGTATTTTTTTAGAATAGTTCACTGTACTCTATAGCTGAAATAAAACTTATTCTGTAGGCAGAAACACTGAATATGGATTTCATAAATAATAATACTGGGAAAGTATTTCAGCAGGAAATTCTGCTGCCTAAGCCAAAAAGCTATCCATAGTTAGAGACATTTAACATGTTCATCCAGACACACGTGTGGCCATGTGTAGATATTCTGGGATGTGCTGGGGTATGGTTTTCTTAATTGCAAACCAGTGAACACTTTTTTTATGCCCTAATGCAACAGCAGCATTTTTATTTGAAAGTGTAAGGAACTGCAGGTGCTGACCTCTCTGGCATTTTGAGCTATAATAATCTGGAATTTAAACATTATCAATAGGAGTGATTTAACTCCAGATACAACTGCAATGAGCACTGTTTCTGCTCTGAGAAAAAGTGGGTTCGGTTCTTCAAAGATCTTCAAGAACTTTCACAGAATTAAGATTCAGTCTAGCTCCTATTTGAATCAAGCCCATGAATTGTAAATAGAAACACTCTAATCCCACACAGGGCCAGCAGGGAATTCCCAGGGCCCCTTGATATGCTGAATGGGTTCTTTTGGAAAGGACTGCCACACTTCAAGAATGCTGATCGAAAAAGATTTCATTTTCCATTTAAAAAAAAAAAAAAGTTTTATCTTTTTCATTTTCCTCAGCACCAGTGATAGACACACACACACACTTCTGATCAATTTTGTTCCTCAGTTTACAAGCAACAGTGTCCATATTGCCTTAGCACAATGTGGGGTTCCATCTATACACCAAATCATACAAGGTCATTCCTCAGACCTTGCACTAAAGAAGTGGCATACTGAAATCTCCTTGCATAAATGAAAGCACAATGCACCCTCTTTTTGGCCTACAGGTTACACAAGCTCAGACTTGCTGGTGCACATCCCAATTAGATTTTCAAAACAGATCTTAGTCAGAAAATAAGTGGTTCAATGAGTCTCCCACTTTTTTTTTTTCATTCTTCCAGGATAAAAGAAGAAGAAAAAAGACTGACCATGTCTGCCAGTAATTGCATTCCTAGATTATAGCCTCTCAGTAGTTTTGATTTGTTAGAAGCTTTGCATACATGGTTTGGTGATGACCCCCCCATGCATTTCAATTTTATCTATACCCTGTGGTGTTGACTGCACACTACCCCAACTCAGATCATTTCTGAAATAAGTTCTGGGACTTGTTCTGTGTTCCAACATTAAAAAAACCCAAACGTTAAGAGAGGCTAACCTGATTCAGGTCTGTTTAAAACAATATAGAGCTGAAGCTATCACCTATACCTTTATAAAGGGTACTCATGCTACTCCTCTTAAATTTCCACTTCCAAAACATCTCATACAGATCTACGCTTTCATTAATATGGCTTAATCAAATATCAAGAGGTCTTTAACATCACTAATGACAAACCTGATATATATACAAACTAGACATCTCAAATCACAGAGTTTGCTCTAAAACCTAAATGGAAAAACACACTCAGGAGGTTTTGCTTCACAAATAATGTGCACACTTAATAAATTGTTTAAAATTAAAGAGCAAATCTGTTTAATACACAAAACCTTAATACTCCCCTCCATTAGATGGAGCTCAACCAGGGGTATATCCAAAGATGGAATCTATATTGAACCCAAAATTGAAAACAACACATCCAAGTCTCTACGCTTAAGTCATGCTAAAAAAACCATAAGTAGCATCCAAATACTAACAAGAAAAGAGCTGCTTCAGTTAGAGAAGCAGTGTCAGATAAAATTTTATCACCCACATCATGGATCAGTAACTGCAAAGGTTTTTAAGAGCAATCCAAGACAAGAACATCCAAATTTCTCTAAATGTCATCATAAAGGTTTAATTCCATTTTTATACCCAAATCTTTATTCAAATTGTCATGCATGTGAATCTGAGAAACTCAAAGGTTAGCATGTACATAGACTTGAGTTACTTTGTTCAAAAGCCCTCCGGCTGTTGAAACTCATTTTGTGGCACACCACAAACTTGTACAGAATCAAAATGGTTGATCTATAGAGTACTGAGTTATTTGGTCCCAAACCAACAGAGAACCTAAGCATGTGTCAGTTTTTCATGTAGATGAATCTAGGGCTAAACCTGACTCGTGGAGTCACTAAGTCCCCATGAATGGCTGTGCAAGGAAACCAGGAATGACTGGTCCTTAGGCATCAAGAAACTTATTTGGCAGAACAAAAATATACTTAGTTGTTTTATCATGATGCTGACTTCAAATAGAGGAGAGCACATCCTTAATGTTTATAGACTCAAAACTCCTCTGTTCAGAGATTATAAAATTAGATAAAACTACTGTTTTGAGTGATGACAAAAATGAACCTTTCATTCTCTACACAACCAGGAATCATCTTCAGATCAGTCTCTGCCACCACAACATAAATCACTGTGGGTCTCATGCTACCACAATTTACACCAATTATACCTATTGGATCTCCAAAGCCCTTGTTCCTGTTATTCCATCTTCAAGTAGCTGAGAATCAGTTTGGAGAGAGAGATAACAAAGGAGTCTTAGAAACCTTTATTAGATTTTTCCTTATTTGTGTTTTCCTTGAAGCTGTGCCATCTCCAGCCTCATTTTACTGTTGCTGTTAACCAGACCATTGTGTCTGAGAAGAAAGTGGGTAGATGTGTAGGTATTTCTTTTCCTACAGTTTCATACACGTCGTTTTTTTGTCCTTGAATTCTCAGGCATTCCCTTTAGTAATAGCAAAATAAGTGTTTAGGCTCAAGTTCTCTCAAACCTACCAAATACACTTAGAAAAGAACAAAGGAGTGAAGGAAGATTTGTGAATACTAATAAAAACATTACAAACTTACCCATTAGAAAGTGTCCAGGCTACAAAGCAAAAACTTAAATTCTGATTTAAACCAGTTACATTTTTCTATTCTTTAACAGAAAATGCATCTGATTCATTGAAAGTTCCACTTTGAAGTCAGTGGCATGCTCAGAAGTAACAGTAGCTCTGTGCTATCAAACACCACTTACACGTGGCATGTTAATGTCTGCAAGAAAAAGAATGATGGAACCTCAAAAATCTCCCTACAGAGCTCCCTATCAGCAGGACAGATTGCAAATAGGCTGATTCTGCTTCCAGCTTAAAGCAATGCCCAGAGCTCTCAGACTAACTTGTGTGAAGTAGCAGAACTCAATGAGAGCAGAGCACAGTCTTAGAATTAGGAGGAGGGGATGGTGAGAGCCTTTTTTAGCTGCATATTTAGCATGCAGATTATAAAATTTTTATGGCATTTTCATGTTGTTTTCAATGTAAGTTGACTACACAGGATTTTGATTCTTTATACATTTAGTTTGTCTGCTGGACTCAGACTCCATAAACTGCATTCTTACCTCAAAAACTAGAAGAATACATGCCTGCCTCTCTTCCTATATATAAAAAAATTAAGTACTGGTATCTTGTCTGCTCTTTTGGCATTTTGACTTCCTTCCACCCCCCAGCAGGAGTAGATGAATGAGCCTTTTCACACGAGTCCATTTTTGTGAGCTGCAGTGCAAGTTGCCAGGAGAAGGCTGCAGTAATCAGTTCAAACTGGCTCATGCCAATTGTGGGTCACTCCTTTGCCACTACACTCTATATTCTGTGGCACATCCCAATAAGGTAATCTTCACTTGGGAAACAGAAGCCTTCCCTTTTCTTTGCCATTGTAATTAAAAACCTAAAGTTTTTAATTCTATCCTTAGAGCCAGAGTCCAAGCTCAATAAAATAAGAAGAAAGCCTACTAAGGATTTTAACTGCTTTTGGACCAAAGCCAAGGTGAATCCTTTATTGAGTTTTCTAAAGACTATAAATAAATTTAAATCCTAGACGACCATTTCTGACCCCTATAATTTCAGGTGAAGAAAAATACTCATCTTGATAAGAGCTACTTTGTCCCACACTGCTAGTATATCCACCTAACATCTTCCATCACTATGAAGCAGTTGAAGATAGATCCTGTGTGGGTGACAAGTACAGTCTTAAAGATATATAAATCCTTACAGTAACTCCAGGATGGCAACGGCTTCAGTACAAACCCCTCAAGCAAGCACTTCTGAGTTACTAAAATTTAGTTTGCAATCAGTACACATGTGAAGTCTGAAATAAGTTGCATACATGAAGACTGAGTTACCACTTCATGCTGCTTTCTCCTCTGGTGACTTTCTACCTTGGCTCTGCCCAGCTCTATGCCACATGCAATTTCCTTAGAGGATTCTACATGGGCAGAAATAAAAAGAAGGTTTTCCAGGGATGTTTGACTGCATTTTCTGTTATGTCTTTCACACAACAACCTGGACTGAAACTACGAAGAGAAAAAAGCAGGATGTAATACATGAGAAATTGGTTCAATACATGTAGAAAGAAGTTCTACCTTAGATAACTAGTTTTGGTCTGCTGGGTATCTACAAGGGCTATTTGTTAATCCCCAATAGTGTAGGAAACCTGCTCAGTAGATCCAAACAAAACCCTGCAGCTGAGCAAGGGCAAGCTAAAGCTGGGCACAGAGAAAAGGAACCAAAAGTGGTTTCTGGAGAAGCAATTTCTACATCAGGTGCCAGCAGAGCACATCTCAAAAGCAATAACAAAGGGTAAATTACTCTGTCTCCTAAAACACCTGATTTCCCACAGCAACCCAAGGTAAAGGAAACCCTCCCAAGAAACTGAGAGCACATACTAGAAAAATACAATTGTAACATAGTGCAATAGTCACTGACATTGCATTAATACCTCCATTCCAAATATAAACACCTATATTGATACTAATTTTAGCATAACACAAAGACAAAGGTCTTAACATAGGAAAAAGCAAGCCCCTCTCTCAGATTTTTCACTTTATGATTAAAAATTCAGAGCAGATGTAGTTACCCTCAGCAGGACAAGGCTGTTGGATCTTCTAAAATCTGACAAAATTTAGTAGCTGTGAATATTCCTACAAGAACAAGAGAAAGATTTGAGAGGATGTGGAGAAAACACAACCCATAAATTCCTTACTTTCACGTCATATTCTCACATTGTTATTTAAGTCTGCAGATATCCCAAATTTCTGGTCACTGCCAAGCCACTTGTTAATTCACTTCTGAGGAAAAAAAAAGTCCCAAAGCCTCATGGATCAAGAGCTTTGAGATACAACATAAAATAAGTGATGCAGTGGTCTAACACACAGATGACAGGAACAGTATCTCATTCAAAACTACCACTTGCCAGTAATTGAAAGTAAGGCATTCTTATCCTAGAGTACAAAAACACAAGGAGTTAAGGGGTTTGAGTTCATACCCTACTCTAGCCACAAACTGAAGGTCAATCTTATTCATACAAACCCCAATTCCCTTTAGACCCCCCTTTCTCACACCACAAATTCATTTCTACACAATCTGGTAGAGCATAGTTAAATAGAGAAGAGGGAGTAACAAACAAATGGTGAAAAGGTCATGTTCTTACATATGTTCCTAGTATGTCTGCTGAAACACCTACCTTTGGTTTCAAAATAATGATTAAACTTCAAGCAGATACTGTGGCTACAGTAGCAACTCAGTGCTCTATTTAGACATGAAATTTGACTAGAAAAGCAGGCAGAAAATTCCTTCCAATACGATGTAAATTGCACTGGTGGGATAGAGGCTATTTTACAGAAAATCAGTAAGGTCTTTTAGATCATCAATAGCATTTGGATTCACACCAAATACAAGACCTCTGCATCATTTAAAGAACAATTAAAGAGTCAGTGGGAAGCTGCTTGGTAGCAGCACTAAGCTAATAAATTCCCCAAGAAAATGGACAGGAATTATGAAGCAGATTATATTTACCACCACACAAGTCTTCCAAAGTCCTAAATCTAAAACATCTGAGTTTGTATACAATGTACTAAGCTTTCTACTAGGATGGTGATAATTATAGATGCACTATTTCATTAAGTAAATTCCAACTCCCAACAAAACAGCAAACAAAAGTCATAATCCAATAGCCACAGTTCAAAAATATTTGTACTCCAGCTGCAAATGCAGAAATGCAATCCAAACAGATGTCCATGAAGTTGCCACAAGACAAGGAATCCATGCTAACTTGTATATCAATATACAAGTTGATATACTGCACATGCACTTCATGGATATTTTTGCAGATGCTGAACATCCATTTCAGCTTAAGGTCAGATGAAGAGTAAATTCCAGTGAGAATCAGGTTCCCATTCCATTTGACCAGATACCTCTACACAGTTACAGTACAGCAGTCTTCTTTCATCCTTATAAATTTGTCAGTCTCAGGACACTGGCATACACAGGCCTGGTCCAACTCCTTCAAAGCAGCTTGGTTAGCCCTGCCATGGGGAGGAAGAAAGGCAGAAGGAGATGGCTCAACTGTTCTGATGTGTAATTGCTGAACTGCAAATCAGGGATCTTAAACTAGTGGTAGAGCAACCAGCAAGTACAGAGCCAACACTCAATGAGGCACTCCCAGCTCTGCACATCCATCCATCCTCCTCAAGAGAGACACCCAAGGGAAAAGCATAATAGGCAAAGGGGAAAACTAAAGTAACAAAGAGGTGAAAAATGATTGGTCTATATTTTTTTTATTAATGCTGTGAGTGACTGAAAGCACACAAGCAGTTTTCCTTTCCTCCAAAGTTTGCTACAATTCTAACAAGTCATGTAAATATTTTGTTGGATAGTTAATGCTCACATGAATAAACTTAATTCTGTAAGATTTTTTTGCAGTACTCACACAGACAGCAGTAGAGTTACTGAGATGAGGGACTTCATGAAATTAGAAACTCATCAGTAATGCTACCTGTGTGAAAATGCCATGTTAAAATAGAAGATAAATAGAGGGAGAAAAGCACCCACCTTCCAGTCCACAGTAAGGCAATTTCACAGTTATAAAACAAAGTTGTGATTAGAGTAACTCTGGAAGACAGAGAACAAACACGAGAAGAGACTCCACAAACTGTCCCAAAAAACACTGCTCTCAACAGCAACTGTTTTAAAACTTCCTGGGCTAGTCAGGCCCTTAAATTAATTTCTTTACTTTGCTTTTGTAGGTTTTCTGTTCGTTTTTTTGTTGTTGTTGTTGTTTTCTTTTTAAGGAATGAACAGTTTCTCTCCAAATTTGTGTCTTCTTTCTGTCTAGACTAATTTATCACTGATTTATTGGACTACACTTCCACCATGCTTTTATATAGGGGGGTCAAGAGTCTGACAAGGTATTAGGAAGAATAAAGAAAGTTACAATAACAACAGGTGAAATGTAGGTACAGAGTTGAGATGACCAGAGACATGTGTGATCATTAGATTTCTTGTTCTAGCACCAATGTGCCCTACCCACACTGCATGAAAAACATTTATGAATAGATAATGAATAGACTGTCCCTGCCCCAAATTGCTCACATTCTAGGTATCAAATGACAGCCAAAGCCAGACAAGCTGATAAAGTTTACAATGATGATTATAAAGGCTAAATTGAAGATCTTACCTAGATTATTTAGTTTCTCTTTAAATTAATTGAACATATATTTGCCTCACTGTGTCGCATGGAGTGATACCAGCCTTTGAAAGCCTGGGCCAAATATTCCTGTAAAAGTCTGTATTAAAGCACTTATAGAAGTAACAAACATCTCTAATCAAATTAAACACTTCTGCTTTGCAGTCTAAAAGCACAATTCCAGTAGCTAATCAAACACCTTGATTTTTGTATGTCATGATTCTGCCAAGACTAATATCCAGTTACCAAGAGTACAGTTCTGTATATTGCAGTCTGGTAAAAAAACCTGCCTGCTGGCTCAGAAATCAGTTCTGCACACAACATGCAGGAACTCTTACAGCAGTGAGCTACTTGAAATGTGGTGACTCCACAGTGTCCTTGACAACAACTGATTGATAAAAGTTCATTTCAGTGTAATGAGACTTACTACACAGTTTTCTTATGCTTAAGGAGAGGTTCACTATTAACAATATAGTCAATAGCTTCATTTACCCTATGAAGGCTTCAATGGACATGATCTCTCTTACTAAATATGGTCTGCAAGACAGCAATTTACATTCTGTGGTTAGACTTAAGTGTTCTTCCCAGGTTTCCATCAAATTTTCCACTTCAATTTGCTATTTTGAAAGCAGAGAGTCATCAAATTTTCTGATGGAAGAGCATGATTTCCTGCATTATTCCTCCTTGTGATTTTTCCTGTGGTCTTTTTAAAGACCAGCAATTTCTTCTTACTAACAAGCTGCCCAAATGACAAGGCTCAGCAGGGGAATGCATTAATGCAATCGGAAACACAAAAATTACTCAGGTCACTTGTTTACATCACTGTAGCAGATAGGGACACTAACAAAACATCAGGATCAAAGGTACTGCACAGTTTGAGGATAAAGAATGGACTGTCTCAGAGCTGCCAATAAAAGGAAAGGCAAACAACATACAGAGGAGAGGAAGGACTAAAAGGGACAAGAGCATGACAAACCTGGTCAAGAGTAAGTGAATTCAGCATATTTTGGGTTGACCTTTCACAACTGTTTTGTTTATCATGAACTTGAGGACAGTTTTAAGAACAGCATTTAAAGGAAGACAAGGAGGATCTTTACAGCACACACAAACATGAAGTATAGGGGAAAACAAGAAGGTATCCATCTGAAAGGCCTAGGTTTGCTGGCTTGGGACAGGAACTGACACTTAGAACACACCAAGGGTGACTAGCATGGGCTCCACAGGGGAAAAAAAAAAAAAAAAAAAAGGTCTATTTTAGGTGCAGGAGTGCAGAACTGTCAAAGAAATAGAGTTTGTCACCAGTTGTTTGACTAGAGAAAGTATCTTTTCAGTAGGATCCAGTTAACCTTGGGGGGGGGGAAAAAAAAACCTGTTACATACTTGATTGAGCACTTACTCTGTTACTCTTACATACTTGATTTTCATAGCATATACTATAGGAGATGAAACAGTATGGGAAAAAATAAGGGGCATGAAGAGTCTAAGAGGACACAAGAGGCAGGTATGAGCTGCTGCACACACTCATGTTTAATACACACTACAGAAAAATTCTAAAGTCAAAGGTTTGTTTCCATAAGTAACTTTCAGCTCCTACAGAAAAGCAAGCACATTCCTTAAAATGTTTATTAAAAGATGACACTGCTTCCAATTTCTATGGAAAATGGAACACAATACACCAGGTAAGAAATAATTCCATTCTCTTGCAATCTACAGCACAGAGTGTACACAACACTTCTGAGAAGGCATTATTCCAAAGGATCACAGGTATCCTTTCAGCCAGAAAATATTACTTCACACTAATTGAAAATGTTTAGGGATGGAACACACACACAAGCTGCACAGTGACTGCAATAATCACCATTCACAACGTAGTATTAACATTTACTCATGGTCCCTGGCACATTTCCAAGATTTTCTTTTCATTTTGTACATTCAAAAAAATAAAAGGTGAGAGCATTAGGGAATATCACATTGCAAACTATTATTTTCATATTTCATTGTGAAAAGGACAATTGCAGGAAAGAATTTAACACTCCTTCCCTCATCCCACATGCAAACAAAAAATTGAAGTCTTAGTGAAGCCTTAGGCTCTAAAACCATAAATGGCAAACAGAGGAATAATTATACTGGCAATAACAACCTTTAAGCAATAAAACAAGAATCAAGTGACACAATGGAATTAGTAGGCAGCATGTTTAAAGCAAGCAACCTGATGCATAATTACATTGCAGTCAGCATGTGGTCAGCATTCCCACCTTTTTTGTGGTAGCCAAAAAGTAACTTGGTAAGTGACCAAGGGGCAGTGGGCTCAACAGTGGGTAATTACACCAGTAATGGTGCATCTCAGCCTAACTCAAAGTGCTTGAATTACCATTCTTCAGGGAACAGTAAGGTAAAAAAAGGAAATGTGTTCATATTTCTGATATAATTCCCTGTTCAGTTACTTGGCCACTGAACAGGAGTGTGGAGTGGCCCTGCAGCCTCACCCAATGTGACAGTACCCATGTGCAGCATGGGGAAATACATGGCAGCTGCTGACATTTCATCAGGTGAGAAGGCAACAGCAGAGAGAATAACAGGATGGCAGGAAAAGGTGACTGTCTCTCACAAAAATAATGCTTCACCACAATTGCACACAAGTTTCAGGGTTGCACAGGCTGCTTATTTCTAACAGACTCCCATTTTCCTACCCTACCAGTTCATTTTCTTTGCCTCTACCACCATGAATTGCCTTACAGTAGATTACAAACCAGGGGAATTCCTTCCCTGGAACTGATGACATGCTGAGCACACTGGGTTTATGAACTTCAGGCGGGAAACTTTTCACTGAAGTGTTGATGCAGAATACCCCTTCCTCCTATCACACTGCTCTCAAACACTGACCTGGACCATGCCTAGGGCAAAGCCCAGCTGTGCAAATTCCAAGGACAAGATGAACACCTCAGACTTCCAAACGTTTCAAGAGACGCCCATCAGCCAAATTCCCCCTGCCCTCCAAGGGGTCTTGAAATCAGAGATACTTTTCTAGACACATCAGAAGAGATCACAAAGATAAACAAAGCTGCATTCTTGGCTCTTCCTGTGGTATTATGTGCCACTTTAGGAAAGATATTTCCCCTCCTATGTCTCACTTTATCCAATGCCAGCACCAGCACAGCTACACTGAAGTCCTTTCCAGAAGTGCCTAAGATTTACAGACAGAAAATACCCTATAAAGAATTGTGTTTACATTTCAAAAGAATAGAAGCAGCCAAAAGAAAAAAACCCAAACCACAACTGCTTTTGTCATATGAAGACAGTCTTCTCTCACCAGGAGCCCCACACAAGACAGCAGTAGTCCATGTGTATGCAGTTCACACATGCAAAGTTACAGCTGAAAAGGAATATCCCAGCCTCCCTTGGGCTGCATACATAAAACAGTCTCTCACTCCAGCTAGAGAACACATGGTAGTACACAGGAGATGGACAGAAATACTCTGATGGAGCCTCTATCTGTCTCTCTGTAGGGAGTCATTTTTGCATTGAGCCAAAACCAAATTACACATCTCTGCCAGCTTTCAGCTCAAAGGTCAGCAGAGTACAAAACTCTACTTAGCAGGGTTACACAAGTGGAAAGAGGTGGGTAACAATTTGTCTGAATAAAAGACCACGTACTACACGATTACAAACAACTATTTAAAACTACTTTTGTGTTTCTATAGTCCAGCAGTAAATAAAGGAAACCAGAGGCATTGTTGGTGATGGTTGGCTTTTTGTTTTTTGGGCTTTTTTAAATAGCTCATTGATTTTGGACTGCATCCATCTCCAGCATTGTGACTACACATACTAATTAAATTCAAACCAGAGTGCTCTTCTCCAGTCAAGCTTTATTTGTTTTATAAATTTCATTGCACTTCAAAACCAATAACCAGCCACCCATATTTCTAGCTGATATTCCTAAATTTAGTAAAAATACGTGTCAGCAACACTGCAACTCAGGCAAATTAAAACAGGGAATGTTTTTGACTCCAAATGGCTGTGCCAGTGTACTATGTTACTTATTTCTGGGATTGCTCCCTACCATCCCTAAACCCACAGACACCAGATGACCCTTCCCATTCACCAGGGAGGATCCCAAATCAAAACTTCATGCTTAAAGGACTTTTTGGATCATTAACTTTCAGGCATTTTACTGACAACCAGGAGTTCTGATCTCTATCCCTGTTACAAGTAGGTTCCTCCCTCTGCCTTCTACCATTTTTGTCTCCCCAGTTGCCTCCTGGATCAGGATGGATCAGATGCTAACAGGGGAAAATGATGTATGCACAGGAACATCATTGCAACTCCGGCTATTAGAAAAAGCAGCAAGGAGCTTTCCTAACCAGCAGTGTCCCATTTTATGTAAAGAAAAAAAATAAGTTTTTTGGGAAAGCTGTGCTTGAGTCAGAGGAACAGAGCACTACAAAGCTCATCTATTGTCCCAGAGCTGAGAGAATATGGGAACACCTGGTCCTGACACTTGACTCCCAAGGTCAAATGAATGCTATTTCCAAGAACAACACAAAATTACTGCTTGTGACCAACATGCTTTCCTTCATGAAAGAGCTTTCTCTGCAGAGGCTGTGAGTGAACAATTCCTATTCCTGCTGTAAAAACAAAAAGGGCAGCAACAAATACTACGTTTTTTAAATGCTGAGCTCAAAACAAAGCTTTTTGCTGTACCTCTGATACCTGCTAACTTCATGACTGAAATGTGACAGATTTCAAAGGATCTTGCTCCTCCACCTCTTTGCAGCAACTATCAGCATAATTAGCAGAGTCTGAATTCTCATTACCTCAAATTAGCCTCAGCAGAAGATGACAGGAGCAGAGCCATGCTTTCTGGGGATCTTTACAAGGCACCTGTTAGTGTTCCACAAAGGACACAGAAAAGGGAGGGCAGGTTTGCTCTGCTGTCTGCCCACAACAAAGCTTTCCTGTCAGACTATTGATACCTCCTCTGACAGCAACTTTCAGCCTGCACACCCTCACCACTTTTTAATCCACTGACAATGAATCAGTTGCCTTTCTTGGAAGTGTCTCCAAGGAATGCAAGGACTCCATAAGGGAACTAGGGGTAGCAGTGAAGTATGACTGTGTGCCAAGCAACATGTACTATTATTACCACAAACACACAAATCTAAGCTAAAACAATCAGTTTGTTTACATGCAAGCCTAAAAATGGTCGGGACAAAAAACCCCACTAAGTTAAAAGGAAAATCTTCAAACAGGAAAGCAAGATACAAAATGAAAGCATGCTGTTTGATTCTTTGTTTCAATAACTCTGTTGGGCATTTGAGGCTGCAGTCCCAAAAGCAAAGACAAAGACAGGCAGACCTTTGCATGGGACAAACTGACCAGCTCTAAAATGCATCCAAAACCAAGCCACCCAAAAAGAGCCAGAGAGGGACATACTAGGATGATAACAGGCATATTCTCCTATGCTGCTCCCATTACAGTCTGGAGTGCTTACACATCTCATCCACATACTCCACCTTGCCACTGACCCCGTTTGGAGCACAGAGTCATTAATAACACATCAGTGGAATGACTAATATCATGGTTATGACTTTTAGGCTGTACCACAAACCAAAATACTAAGAGAAAGTGAATGTGTCAGCTTTTCATGAACCTCTCCCCCAGGGGCCTGGTTACATTCAGTATGTTAAACATCCAGAAGATTTTATGACACTACATGATTTTGAAGGAGCTGACTCCAATGACAAGATTCCCAAGCAGACAGCTGGCCCTTTCATTCCTGCCTTTATCCTGTCCTGTTAATAATGGAGTGGGCATTTTACAGCCTGCAGTTGATGCCAGTGTCCCTCTTCCTACTCAAATCAGGTGTAACAGCATGAGAGGCAGGAGTTCAAGCAAAAAACATCCACACAGAAGCTTGATTTATGAAGTGTTTGAGCAATGACTGCATTGCTACTATTAAAAACTTTAAAAGGGAAAAAATAGCAGGATTGAACCCTAGTGCTCCCTATGTATGGAAAGGGCATAAGCCCAAGTATAACAAGCCTGCCCACAGCTGGGGTATATTTAATCAAGTCTTACAGACTAATTATTTCACACAACCAAATCCAGCACCTGTGAAAACTGTCTTGTTTCAGCTGTGGGCAAATCTACTTGAATAACATTTTCAATTTCCAAAAGAGAAACAAAACCAAAATCTCTTCAAGTCCAAAACATTCAGTCAACAGCAATACCCAGGCAGTTTAGAGGGAATATTTAATAGAACACATATCAAAACTCCTACTCACATGAGAAAGCTCTTTCCTATTAATAACTGTGGTGTCTAATTGCAGTCCTCATAAATAAGAGTCTTGACTTGCACGCAAGAAAATGAGGAGATGAGAACTTAAAAATCTGTCTCCTGTCCTCAAAAAAGTTGCTCTCTTTTCCCACTGAAATTTAACTCCCACCACTACATTCTCCAAGATGGACTTCTGAAAATCCCTTCTTTATACTGCATAAATTTTCACTGTCTTGAAAATTATTTCACCAGTATGGGTATAAGATTGAACAGTATTATCTGCTAAAAGTCCATTAAAAAGCAGTTAAGAGCCCTTTTCCTCAGTAGCAAGCAAAAAGGGAAACTACTGCTTTGCTTTGGCTACACAAACAGGACTAGGAACATGTATATATAAGGTGAACTGTGCAAGTAAACACCACCACAAATGAATAATTTGGTTTGGTTTTTTTTTTTTTAGCAAGTCTATGCCAGTTCCCACTGCTGCATGTAACATGAAGTTTGAAAGGCACCTGAAAGCTTCTAAAATAAGGATATTGCTTTTCTCTGATTCTGTGTGGTTTGGCCCACTCACACTTGATCATTCAAAATAGCAACAAACCCAAACAGACCAATAGGGTTGAGTTAATGCAAAGCAAAGATCTCCCCTCTCAGTCAGTGTCTCAGAGTACTACTCTTAGCAACAGAATGTTTATACAGCACCAGATAGAGGTTTTTCACTGTCACCTGGGAAAAACAAAGGACAAAAGCAATTCCAAATGCAAGAGAGAAAAGTTACATTTTTCAAGTGTTTCCACCTAATCTAGACAGAAGGCCAGACATACCAAGTTACAACAAACAACCTATTAACCCACTTCCAAAAAATGCTTGTAAATTTAAACTGTGTGAAATGCCTAACTGCTTCTTTCATTCCATCAAAAAGCTTCATCAGCAATGGACAATAAAGCTGCTGGCTTGACCTAAAGGGGCTGGTAGGTTAATCTATTCTGACCTTTTCTTTATTCAGTCATGATACTGAAAGATTGCTTGAATAACATCATTTAACAATGCCAACAATCAACCTTTTACTACAGTGCTCCTCCAAAGCGCCCTTCAAGTAAACTTTTAAATCACAGGGATATTAAAGAAAAAAAAAATGCAAGAGCTAAAACTAAATGCCATTTCTAACTCATTGGCACAGAACACAGAGGTAATGACCAAAAGCAGAAGAAAATTCATCTTTCCCTTGCACGTCTCCTTCAGATTTCCACCATCACTTACAGCCATTTCTAGATAAAATGCTACCTTTTACTTTCACACAAATGAAAGGAACTTGACCAAAAAAAGCTACTATTTGATCAAAACTGCCTTGTTACAACCACCTTAATCATACAAACCTCAAGATTTTGTATTTTAATAACTACTGGATTGTTTTCAAAAACCATTCCATGCAGGTGCTCAGCAATAAACACTGCAAAGCCATGAGTTAAAATTAAGCACCTAATCAGGCCCACAGAAGTCAGCAGGCTGGATACATCACTCAATACTTGAATTAATCACTCAACTCACATATATTTAAAGTTCAAAGCCCGTGCCTAAATGACCTCTGGAAAAAAGTCTCTTGTACTCAAAGCTTCATAGCGCACAACCCTACACAAGTGTTTTCCCCCCTTCAGTAGTACAATACCTGTATAAAGAACCTACACAGACTTACACAGACATGAAAGAGCAAGGTAGCTTTGAGAACAACAAGAGTTATGAGAACAGACTTTCAGCATGGGTTCCTTCATGCATTTAACTGTGTGGCTGTAATTCTTGAGAACAGATCCCTCTTCATGTGACCTGCCATTTAGTGAAATACTTGACACAGAAATGTGACATAATAGCATTTTTCAGCACAAAACGAATACATTTTCATTTAACTTTTGACACCCATAAGTGATTTGGCAACACAAGAGAACATCAAAAAGCACAAACAACCATCAGGCATCTAAATGACATTTGAAAATGCCTTGAAAAAATCCATACCTATCTTTTTTCGAATGATCCCAGGAACAAGGTCTAAGCTAAAATCTATTCCTAATTAGATTTAGGCAGGTTCTTAAAATACCAATCAAGATTAAGTGCCTTTTTCTAAATGCAGGATCATCAGAGAATAGGCAAGTAAAACATAAGCCAGTGACTATCACAAGCAATGCAAGAGAAAAACAAAGGAAAGAGCTTTGTCTTTTGACCTCAGAGGATACTTTCATAAACTACTCACAGGGCTGCAGAGCCTCAGTAGTTCCTACCTTGAAAAGCTGTGATATGACCAACAATCATGTACTTCAGTTCAAAGTTTAGTGCCTGGATACTCTGAGTCCTCTCCCTTCGAACAGCTGCCTGGTAGCTTTCTTCCATCTTTTTGGTGCAACACGTGGGTGCTTGGTGTTGACAGATCTGTAAATCCGATTCTTAAAACAAAGAAGAAAAACACAGTTAATTAGAAACCCTTCCAACCTACACCATACAAATAAACAGTTCTTAATTTCAAAACAGACATTGCCCTTAAAAATTAGAAACAAAACAACCCATAAGAAATGGCATTGTGAAACTTTGTTATTGTCTCAATATGAATACATACTTGTTTCCATACTTCTTTCACCTAAATTTGGGGATCACATTCATCAGCTGCTAAATTATTTTACTCTTAAAACCATTGTGCAGTCATCTAAACAAAGTCAACATCAGAATCATTAAGGATTCACTTCAAAGGAGTATTTCCACTGTACATCTTGTGTTAAAGGCACTGTAACTTTAAAATCTGCATGAAAACCATGCCTCAAATTAGGATGCAATATTCACTTGAATAACTACTTATTCAACCTCTTACACTATAAGAAGCCTCTCAAAAATCTTTGAGCTCCTAAGCACCTCACAAAAAAAAAAAAAAAAAAAAAAAAAAAAAAAAAAAAAAAAAGGCATTTGAGTTTTCTAAAAGCTGTGGTAGCTGAAGTGGCTTTTTCCCTTTTCTCTCAAGTTTTAACATGTTTGGTTCCTTTCTGACTCAGATTTCAAATCAAACAAAAAGCAATAGTTGCCAGAAAAATGGAATTGGTTTCTGCAACTGCCTCAGTTTATTTCTCCAGGGCTAAAGGTAGGAAACTGACTCCACACAGAGAGGCCCTGAGCTATCTACATCCACTGGGAAGTGAGAGACTCCTGTTTCAATTTCTAGGCTTCAGTCATACTGAAAGTCAACAACTATTCACCTGAACAAAAAATAACTTGTTTTAAAAACTTAGCAGAGCTCTATCTTCTTACGAGTTCTAGCCTGTGTCTATGTAACATAAAGGCACTGAAATCACAGCTCAAAAATACAAAGTTGAAAGTTGACTAAAACATTTTGAATATTTGCGTGGGTTTTGTTTAAATTGTCCCATTTTTGCCTGTGTTTCAGTAAATTAAGTGTTCTTGATTAGGAAATCTACATTAAACGGAGTTGTGATGGACACTGAAGGTCTATTTGGTCTACACCATTGAATATGCAGATGACAGAAAGGGACTGTAACAGACAACAGAAAATATTCTGGTGCTTCAAAAATATGCTTTGAGAAGGAGACAAAAAAAAAAAAAAAAAAGAAAAAGAGCAAGGTACTATTAAAGCAAATCTAAAACTAGAAGCAAGCATGAGAATACCTGAGCTGAAGTGGTCACGCACTATGAAAAAAGATATTTCTAATGCAAATTCTCAGTAAAGCAATATGAAAAAAGATACATCCAATGCAATTTCTCAGTAAAGCAACATGAAAAAGCAGATATTGTAATTTCTCAGCAGGAAACATCAGAAAGCAGAAAGCCTTACCCTGTGTGCCTCAGGCCTTGCCCTCTACCTCAGGGAGGAAATGGCGGCTCTGAGGTAAAATGGCCGCAGGCGAACGACTCCACCCTCTTCCCTCAGCACTGCTCCCGAGAAGCAGACACCCCTTTCCCGGGAAGCACATACCCCTTTCCCGGGAAGCAGACACGTCTCTCCTAGAAGGCAGACACCCCTTTTCCCAGGAAGCAAACACCTCTCTCCCGGGAATGCCGATCTCCCATCTCCCGGGCCTGCAGCAGCAGCCTGGGGCTGCCACCTCCTTCCTGCAGCCGGGCCCTCGGCACCACCTCTGGGCTGATCCCAAGGGATCTCTGGTTTTACCTCCCTGTGAACGCTGCCCCCCCCCCATGCAGCAAGGAAGGGACAACAGGAATGGAAAAATCAGATGACTAGGAAACAGCCCTGAATCTCCAAAAGGCCATATTGCTCCAGAGGATTTCAGCCACCTCGACACAGACCAGGCCTCAGGAGAGAAATATTAATAACCAATTTAATTGTATTAATCCTCACCATCTGCTCTTGCAGGTTGACACATAGCAAGGCTCCACAGAGAGTTGACAATGATGAAAAACAAGAGGGTAGAAGGATGTACACTGAAAAAGTAAATAGGAAAACATCCAAACAGCCAGGCACTGCTCAGGGCCAGCTCCAGGTCAACAGCTCTTTGAGAGCAGAACTGCAGGGAGAAGGAGGTTCAATAAACCTCCCTTGCCAGGAAAAAAACAAGAGCACTGAGCTGGTTGGAATGTCTCCTTTGACTTGAAAAAATCACTTCCAATTTACAAAGTCATGTGAAAGCACAGCTAATTTGCATTTAAAGGGTCAAACCAAAGTAACATGTTCCAGTTTACCCACATTTTTTAATCAGTTCACAAATATCAGTTGACACAGACTGGGTTCACTCAGGACACCATTTTGGAGGTGGATTTGGCTTACCCTTTGATATAATCCCATAGATAGGGAAAAAAAAAAAAAAAAACCAAACCGAAACTCTTCTCCAAGTCTAAAGTCCTAAAACCCAGTGAAGCCCCTGGGACAAGACCAGTGCACACCAGCATGAGCCAGCAAGCTGCTAAAATCAGCAGCAGGAGGGCTGCACGCTCATCACCGGCTGGGCACACTTGCCTGCCCTCAGCTGCCAGAAAAGATGCCCCAGGTTGAAATTAGCTTCTTGGCCAGGCTAATTTTAACTTGAATTGGTTCCCTGATCCAGTTAACCCCATGAACATACATTTGTTCTGACATAAGGAGCTGGAGGAGGTCAGGGAAGGACCACCTCCCTTGGGCTGCTACCACAAAGCATATGTGAAGTTACAGTACTGCTGAGGAACTGAGGGGGCTGAGCAGAGGAGTTGTAGATGCTACTCAGCATCTGCACGGCCAGGCTTCTGTTACTCAGAGCATTTCTTCTGACAGCAGCCCTCTGAATTTTTGCTTCAAATTCTTTTGTAAAGTTGAGACCTGTATCAAAAGAGTTTGAAATAGTGCTCCGTGCTGGAAGCTACACAGGGATGCATGCAGCATCCCCTTTTTGAACCAGAGCTCCAGAGGAACCTGCAGCTCCTCCAGAAACCTGTAAGAATACAGCCATCTCAGCTGGAACTACACTCCTGGGATTCCCCACCCAGCCAGCTATCTCCTCCGATGAATACTAACAGCCTGCAGATGAGCTTTTCTTGGTCCTGAGCCAAAGTGAGGTAGAGGGCACTCAAATAGAAACAGCACTAAGCCCCTGACAGTTAAGGAGCCTGATGTAGAACACAAAGCATTAGAAGTCCAGCAAAGAGCAAACCCCATGCCCATAGCAGTGCTATCAGGTCAGTACTGTCATATACAGAGCTTGGCAATTTCATTTGCTTCAATACTAGCCTAGGGGTATCACTTTTAACACAATTAAAGAAACCTAATAAAATTTTTCAGTACTGTACATGCCTGGGTGCTGAGATTAAATTAGAACTGATTAGTAATGTCTTCAAGTCTTTAATAACTCTGCTGCTAAAATTAGTTTATCTCATCTTTCATCTTAATGCACAATACCCTCTCCAACAGAAAAAGGGAGGAACATGGTGTCTGAGCAGCATCTCTGCAGCACAACTCCTGAGACACAGGCTGAGCTCTCTCCCCCACAGTGCCCCAGCAGCCCCCTCCTCAGCATGGGCACTGCTGATCAGCAACAGGGAGACAGCCTCATGGGGAGACTTAAGAACAAAGCCATCCTGCACACCAGAGAAAAAGCACCATTGGCGGAAGAGGGGAAAAAATTTACCAAGAGCATTGTGTCAGCAACTGATCCTGCTAATTTCTCTCTAGGACTTTCTTACCTGATGTCCCCAAGATGCTCCTTATTGTTGCCTAACTAATAATTTTGTTTGGAAGGAGCCTCTAGTTCATCCTTCCCGTTAAAGCAGGTCAAACTTCATTAAAAATTCAGTCAGCCAAATTTCTACCATCTCCAATGATGGATGACGGATGACCCCACAACTTCTCAGAGCTCCTGTTTCAATATTTGAACAACCTTATTAAAAGTAGTAAATTTTAAAACTGTATCTAAGGAGAATTTTTAGATTAGAATCTGGCTCCACTGTGTTTCCTTCCAATAGACAGTTGAAGGCAGCAGCACAATTTCTCTTAATCTTCTCTTTCTACAACTGAACAAGCACAGTTCTCTACTCCCACATGTGTTTCAGCACCCTGACCATGATGGGAACCCTCTGCTAGACTCTGAATGCCTGCATCTCAAGACTCCCAATTCATTTTCTTACACATAAATTTACTGGTGGACCAGAATGCCTTCCACTCTACTTGCCTGGACTTCAATCCTAAAAGGTTTATGGCTTTCCTAAAACAAATCAATGTTCTGCTTCAGATGAGATGGAAGGATTACTCTGACAATTATGTGCATTATTTTTCCATTCAAGTTTGGTTTTCCCCAGAGTACTGGTTAAAACTGTGGCTAAGCTTTTTATTTTTAAAGTGGGAGAACCATGGACTTTACAACCTTAGTGTTATTATAAAAAACAGGATAAAGTATCTTGCTACACTTTGAAAAACAAAGTCTCATTCTGAACAGGAAGAAAAATTATACACTGGAGTCTAAAGCATGGGTAGTTTGGAAAGCAAAAATGATCCCTACTCTAAACTCATCTGCAACCCTAAAACACTGCACAAGCCAAAGGCAACACTTTTAAGCAGCTGTGTCACAATTATAAATCATTTGAGGTGCTAAATACACAGAAAACTACACATATGTACCTGATGTCCATCTGGCCAGCCGTAATGTGAAGTGCTTCCTTGTGTTGCTTGGGAATTTGTTTGTTTCATATCAGAGGTTTTGTGCTCTATTCTTAATGTTGGTACAAACAAATTCAGAGACTTCAGGCATTAGAGCTAGCTGAACTAATATAAGTTCCCAGAAGTGGGGAGGCCTGTTTAGCAAATAAAATTAATTTCTTCCAAAAGCTAAATACTTCTGCCTTTGTTAGATGACCATCTACAATATAACAGTTCTTTTAGCATGGTGGAGATGTCAGCTGCTCTGCACTGTCCTTAAAATGCAGTATACACTGTAAAAGCTATACTCTGAAGCCAGAAAGCCAGACTTTTAATGCACACTCATTGATCTACCTTCAAAGACTTTTTAAAAGAAAGGTTGATTTTATATTTTTTTTAAACAAATTGAGCCTGTATGTTCCACTGCACAAAGTACTCCTCAGAAGTCATGATCAGAGGGCAAGCTCTTTGCCATATGTCCTAAGTTTTTATTCCTTTATATATTGATAGATTTCAAATGTATTTCTAAACAAAGCTTTGGTCCAAAGCCCAAGTTTTTAATGGTTACACAAACATTTTCAAAGACGCCCGGAATGATTATATCCCAGTAACACAGAGGAAGGGGGACAAAAATACCATGCACTGTGTCTGGCTCAGCTAAACAGGAGCCAACACTTCTTGAGACTCAGTCTGGTGCACCTGCTGCCTCAGACAGAGGAAAATTCAGCAATTAGCACCCAACTAATTTAGAGGAAGGAGGAAAATCAAATTAAAAAGGAAGCAATTCCTAACCAAGGTTTCCCCCCCTCTGCCACCACTTGATGAAAAAAGGCCACACTAGCCCAGCCATGCTAAGGAGAGGGAATCCAGACCCTGCAGGCTGCCAGAAGTTTCTGAGGTCCATTCTTTCTGTAGCTCTTGAGGTGCTAAAGCCATCACTACCTTCAGCTGCAAGGCTTCTGTCAAGAAACTCATCCACAAGGATGAGGAAGGATGAAGGAACACAAGCCATCCTCACCCTGCAGAGAGCACAGCTCAGTCCCACTGCAACTAATAGAATTAACTAGACACACAAAGTGTATTTAACTCATCAAAATCACAATGTGTACATAAAAACAGCTGCCATTTGGTTTGCCAGTGTTTAAAATATGGTAGTTACTATGCTTGAAGTAGCAAATGCCAGGAATGATGAGAAAAATCAAGAAGGCATTGGGACAGGCTGGCTGGAGCACAGCTTTCTGCACTGCTGCAAGTGGTGGTGGTTTGTTAACTATCAGCTCACCCTATAAACCATCTGTACCTGTCAGCACGGGGTAACATCCAGGTAAGCTCCAGGGAGCAGAGACTCTTCCTCTAGGTCACAGGGAAATAGATGTTTTTCCTGCCTCAGATAAACTCTGGCCAGGCCCTCACACACATTTTTTGACTAGTCAGAAAGACCTTTCCTATCTGTTTCTAACTCCTCCCTCTATTTTGTTAAAATAATCCCACTATCCATTTTAACATAAAAATTTCATAGACATACAGTACAGTAAAGTTCTCCTTAAGGCCAAAAAGGTGAAGAAATCCAAAAGTAGATCCTGAATTTGTCCCGACTCTCTATATGCAGCTTAACAATATGCAGCTATCCAGCATGACAACATAAAAGTGCAGTTTGGAAAATACAAGCCATGAAAATGGCCTTTCCCCCACATCCCTTGGCTTCATACTATACATTAACAGAGGTATTAACTTGGTCAGTGAGTTTTACTTTATCTTAAAACACCCTGAAACATCACCAAGGCCCTGACCAGATGTGCTATTCCAGCTGAAATAGTCATAGCTAAAGCAAACATTTCCAGTCTTATCAAGCACCTTTTTGACCTACTAATGTAACTGCTACCACCTGCAGCTACTTCCAACTCTAGTCAAGTCAAAGAGCTTTGCATTAGAGCTCAAGAGTCCTTGAGAAGACCAAAATAAGCTTTTTAAAACCTAGAGAATGGGAGGACCATTTTGATTGCACTGGAATTATGCCAGCAGATTCAAGGGGGGTAAAAACCTTGAATGGGAAAGGAAAGAGAAGAGCAAGAATCACTGGATATCATAACTCCAGACACTTGGCAAGTGCCACAGCTTGCAGGTCAGCTGGAGACCATCTGGCACTGGGCCTGACCAGCTTCCAGAGCACGAAAATTCCAAAATACCCTGGTCTTAAGGGCAGGATCTGCACAAGCCGGGGCTGAAAATCCCATGCAATTCTTCCACCAAGCCATAAATAAACAGAGAATATTTTCCAGAGGGTTCTAGTCAGTCTTCCTGCTCCATATCAAAGGACAACAATAAACAATTTGCATTTTTTCCCATGGGGAAAGCATTTCACTGCCACAGAACTCTGCCATACACTACCCAAAGTGCCACAGAAAGCACATATGGTGGAAAGCATAAACTGAAAGACAGCTGCAGAGCACTCTGTGGATTATGGTGTTTACAGCACAACTGAAGTTGCTTTTAAATGAAAAATGTAGGTTTCTAACCCTGTACAGTTATAAAGAAAACTTCTGAATGCAAATCAATACGAAGCTGTCTGTCTGCTTCTACCGAGAGATGAAATAAAATAGCTTTATGAGAGGTGTGAATTGCCTCATACATCTCAACTTTGAAGCCTAAGGATAATTCAGATGTTAACACAACTGTTTTACCTATGATAGATAACCTTTTCTTAGAGGAACTGCTTCCTAATGTGCTTTACCTGCTGCAGTAAGATCCATGTAAGGTAGCACGGCACAGAAAATTTCAGAAATACTGATTAGTTCATGTTTAATTTTATTTGTTATTTTTCAACTGATCCATCAACAAAGAAATCTGTAAGAAAGTTAGAATGGAAGAGGGGGAAAAAAAAAAAAAGCAAAGAAAAATCTAAAGGAAGTAATGGTGTAGTAGATTTTCAGGCAAAAGCCTCAGAAGAGGAAAATGCAAGAACAATATTGGCAAACTGAGGAAAACAATTCCCTGCCCCACAATTTGAAGACTTCCATTTTTTACCATCTCATTTGAAAACTACATAGGAAGCAAAGTACTCAGACTACATGTTCTCTTTTCTTTAGTCACATGTATTGGTCTTCCTTGACATGTTAATTTTACAGTCCAAATCCCAAATGTTTCTGACCAGTTTGGCTGTTTTTCATTCTGTAGTCATGCACCTCAGTCACAGTCAAATACAGGCTTATGGGGCAGGTTTTTTCATCGCTTTCATCAGTATTTGAAATAATTTAAGATTCCATTCCCCCCTTTCATTTTATTTATTCTTAGGACAAAGGAAAAAAACTCAAAACCTGGATGAAATACACAAAGTTTAGTAGTACAATGAGCTCTTGACATTGAATAGCAATCATTCACAGAGCTGAAGCAAAATCAAGCAACTGATTACTAAGCAAGACACTCCTCACCAGGGCCAATTTTTCAACTTCATCACCCATGACACAGTAATTGAAACAGGCAACAGCAGGGCTACAGTGTCACAAAGTCTCTTCATTCTTCATTTCCTTATGCAGATAATTCTGCTGCTGTCAACAGCACTGCCACTGGTGTAAAACTCAAGTCTGCTGTCACAGATTGGAGCCACAGGCACTGGAAGGCAACTCACAGCAGGCAAAAGAGGAAAGACTCCAACAGAAAGAACAGTCATGCATAAGTATGCAGAAAAATAAAAGGACAACCCCATTCAATGTTGAAAAGACATTTCAACTGCACAGCAGTTGCAGGACAACTGCACAGCACCTATGGGTAATAAAACCACTACAGCCTGTGACAACCACCACTGGATACACCTCGACAGTACCAGCAGACAGCCCCACAGCTCACATGCAGGAGCCTGTTTCTGGGGAAACATGCTGAATCCAGATTTATACTCAGATCACTTGTTCCATGATAGATCTCATGAGCAATATTTTGCACATAGAACAGAAGACAGACAAGGCACTAGAGGGCTTGGTTCAACACCCCCTGATGTCAATGGCAGACACCTTGTAGTATTGATGTTGTTCAGCCTGGAGAATAGAAGGTTCCAGGGGGACCTTTTATAGGGGCCTTCCAACGCCTGAAGGGAGCCTACAAGGAAGCAGGGAAAGGACTTATTACAAGGGCATGGAGCAACAGGACAAGGGATAACAATGTGAAACTGGAAAAGAGTAGAGAAAGGCATGAGGAAGAAATTCTGCTGCCACTCAGAGTGGTGAGAGGCTGGAACAGGTTGCCCAAAAGCTGTGGATGCCCCATCCCTAGAAGAGTTTAAGGCCAGTTTGGATGGGGCTTGAAGCAACCTGGTCTAGTGGAAAGTGTCCCTGCCCACAGTAAGGGGGGGTCAGAACTACGTGAGCTTTAAGGTCCCTCCCAACCCAGCCCATTCTATCATTCCATGACCAACAGTCATAAAAAACCACAAGTAAATACAGGTAAAGACAGCACTTTGCTGTGCTTCTGTGGGGATTCAGTAGTTTGAGATTAACACATCTGTGAACTCAGTGGGCTTTAGATCAAACTCTTAAGTGACCCCTGTTCCAAGAGCACAGCCAGGAAACCCCAGATAACCTTCCATTATGTAAAAGTAACAGGAAAATTAACCCACAAAGAATCACAACTTAGAAGGACTAGTTCAGAGTGACATACACTTGATTTCAGATAAGCACTTGTAATTTTTAGCCATCTACATTCAACTAAAAGAAATGGAAAATCAAGCAGTTAAAACCCTGTACACCTCAAGGAGTTGGCTGTCACGTAGTTCATAAAAGCAACAAGGGTCCACTAAGCAAACTAATCTAGCCCCATGAAATTAAAGACCATGACAGTATTTCCACTTATGCACATGGGTCTTCTAGAGTCAGGGGTGGAAATGGCTGCCTAACCTTCCTCACTTGGTTTTGCTTTGCCTTATTCTGTCCACCTAGACCATGGAAAACTTTCTGGATGTATCACAAGCTACCCCAGGGTAGCAGCAGTGAAGAATGAAGATTTGCATTAAAGAAGGTCCACAGTGAAATCTCACCTGAAGGGACCATTCCCAAGTTTCTAAGTATCAACCATATTCCCAAGCTGGAAAGCAGCTGAGCTCACTGCACATGATGGATCCCATCACCCCTCCTGGACCCTAGCAGGTGGTTTAGGAGGAATACCTGTATCTTGTTGGCACATCTCTAAGCTAGGAAAAGGGATTCTGAAAGAGATGCAGGACTACAAACACTAAGGAGAGGCAGCATCCTGGGGAAGATGTTCAAAAATCCTTAAGCTGGGACCTGAGACCAACACCTTATGAAAATCAGTATGGAAACTTCCTATGTTTGGCAGTACTAAAAATGTATGTTTGAGCTTAGAAAAGTCCCTTAGTCTCCACATTTTGCTTCCCAGACATATAAAGAGGAGGATACTTAGGTTTCAATTGTTTGCTTAGATTGCAAGCAATTCCTGGTGGAGCCTGCCTTATACTTACATTCTGTGTTCTCTGAAAGCCTGGTTTTGATTTAGCTTTTTAGATTTTGATTTTTAGATTTGATGCACCTGCTATATAAATTAAGAAATCATGTTTCTTTCCTTTCCTCACTTAAACAAGGTACCATCCACAGTATACTGGACTGATTAGATTTCTATTCTTGCCTTCTGTGATTCCATTCAAAACTAACAGCACTACTGATACTTCAGAGCTGATCAGAGGATGGGCAGAGCAGTGCCCTGTGTCACAGAGCTGTTTGCAGGCAGCTGGGCATGCTGTCAGGCACATTTGGAAAGTCCAGAGGCAGACAGTTAGGAAGGGAGCTGGGGTGAGGATGGCAGCCATCAGAAACACAGCAGCAGCCAAACTGACACGAGCTGGCCCTATTCAGTCCTTGCTACTCAGCTAATGTTTTGGCACCTGTGATAGTGACTTTAGAATAAACCTCCCAAATGTAAGCCAGCAGCCCTGCCAACAAGTGACATCAACACTTTTCATCACAGTTGGGGTTTATTTCTCTCACAGAAGGCCACAGAGCATGGCAGGTCCATGACCAGCAAAGGGCAAGCTTCCAGCAAGCTTTGGATCACAAGCAGGTAGAGCCAAACCACAGCTACTTAGGGGGGAAGGCAAATGTTTATATTTCCTGACATATCTAGGGAAAATCAGGTTAGGAAGAGTAAATTTGATTACTACAGCTTGAAACTGAAAGAGCAATCCTTAAGCCAAATACAACTTTGGACTGCTCCAAGTGTAACAGATATGTTTTTCTCCCAGACTTCAAAATTAAGATTAGGAAACTGAAGTCAAGTCTTCTCTAAGCAGAAGTGTGACAAACTCTCTCCAAAAACAATGGGTTTCATCTTTTTTTTTCCAATGCCCTATCCAGCCACATAAACTGATTGGGTTTTTACACCTCTCCTTTTAGCTCCCCTTTAAAACTAGGAGGTAACTCAAAAGCAGATGCTCTACTGGATTTCTGAAAAACCTTGTGTGCTGCAGTATTTCAGCTGTCAAAGACAGAGACAACAGATTAGCAAAGGCATACAGTGAATTTGGAAGACTTCATAAAAGAAGCTGGAGCAATAAACTCTTGAAGAAAAGTACAAAGATTGGTGTCTACAGAGCCATTGTATGTCTACTCTTTTATATGGGTCTGAATCATGGGTCACCTACTGCCACCACCTGCAGCTCCTCAAATGCTTCCACCAGTGCTGCCTCTGTACAACCCTAAACATCCACAGGACTGACTGTGTGACCAATGTCACTGTCCTTGAACAGGCAGGGGTCACCAGGATTGAGGCCACAGCTGTGTTGGGCAGGGATGGAGGATCACCTCCTCCCTAGGATTGTGCTTTATGGGAAACTTGCCACCACCAGAGGAGCCCCAAAGAGGAGACCCAAGGACTTCCTGAAACAACCCCTCAGCTTTGGCCATACTGACTGCCATCAGGGGTCCTCTCTGGCCTCCAGTTGGGAGACATGGAGGGACCATCCATAACACTGCTGCCTCCTTTGAGAACACACAGAGGATCAGTCTGGAGGAGAAAAGCCAGCACAGAAGAACTGTGCCTTGGCTGTCCCCTCACAGGACACTTTCTGCTGGGCCTGTGGCAACCCCACTGCCTGTCTCACGTTGGCTTTTTCAGCCATCAGCAATTGTGGGGTGGGGAGAGCCCTTCTGAAATCTTTGTTCATGGTCAAGCCATGAGGATGAGGATGATGATGATGATATTAACTTGAGAGCCCACCACCCATCTCATGAAAATCTCATCTCGGGTAGTTGTAGAGAGCACTAAGGTTCCTTAGCAAGCATCTGTCCCTTCTGAAAAGGTGACACAAGCCTTCCAGGTACTACATTTTGCCTTTCCTTGTGGAGGAACAATGGGGCAGGAACAAAGGACAGAAGGGCTTAAGACTTCATCCTCTGACAGACTCTCAGGACATGTCACACAGGACGTGGCATCCATGCTTTGGAAAAGGAGGACAAACTAATCCTGAAGAAAAGGATGATCTGAAATCAAGAACAGCACCATGCCAGGTATGGCTCCACTGCTTGTGGCACAGCATTGGATCACAGTTATTTGGAGCATGCTAGAACCAAACCAAATCCACCTGGAAACACAAGCATAAAGAACCCTGACCTCCTTGAGCCGTGTTTTTTCTGTCACAAAGCAAGAATAATTTCCCTACATCAGTCAGAGCAGAACATTGCTCACAAATAAACAGCCCAAAACCGTGACACATTGAAGGACAGAGTTAAAGCTCTTCACCTACTAAGGTAAAGAGCTACACTACCTGGAAAACTGGATTTCCACTGGAAATCCTGTTTCTGTTTGCAGGAGACCTATAACTTTGGCCACCTTTTCCATTTTTAGTAGTCATCTTCTGGCCTACACACCTGCAATGTAGTTAACTACTGCCAGCAAAGTCTAGGATGAATTTGAATTTTTTTCAAGTTTAGAGCAAATGGCCACAGCAGCCCTGAGACATCCTACTTCATGTAATCCTTAAGCCCCCTGGTATCTCCATGCTGCTGTTGCTAAAGCACTAGCAATCTTGAGACTTTGATCACCTGAAAACTTTTTTTTCCATGCTCCCCTCTAACATTCTATTGCATATCTGTGGATTATTTTACTTTTAATAGTTACTGAACTTGATATCTCCACACTTTGTCTTCTACCCAATTCCTTCTGGACCAAGAAGGACAAAAAATTCTTTAGGCTGTAACAACAAATCAAATTATGATGCTTAATGAGTCAACACATTTTGAAATAACCAGTTTAAACTAGCACACTATGTCAAATTTATTTCAGACTGAGAGAACATACATTTAGTTAAAAAGCTCATTGGACTGCATGTGTCCCAAACTTAGGCTGGACTTACTTAAAGTAAAAAGCTTAATGCTGTATCTGTCAGCAGGGCAAATGCAGGTAGCACTATTGCAGAAGAGAACAAAGCAGAGCAGTTGTCACATACATGAACATCACTGCAAAGAGGACAGTGCCAAGAATAGGCAAAAGGCCTGTACTGCAGTGAGGAAGAGTTAAGTTTACATAGAAAAAAAAAAAAAAAGCAGCAAAGTAATTAAGAACTTGAATAAACAGTTTAAAAAGTTTGTGATCTTCTATCACTGATTTAAACACAACTTACCCTGGGTGCAAATAACAGGAATGAACCAGATGATAACTTCAGGTCCATTTTTAGCACTGTTTTCTATTACTCTATTCTTGCAGCTCTCAGCAATGTATTTTTGTAATTACACCCAGTTTTCACCAGATTACTCTCTTTTTATCACATATCCTAGCACAACCACTCAGGGCAAGCTGTCCTGGACACTAGCTCCTTTGGCTCCTATGTTGCTATACCTTTTGTGAGGATTTTGCCTTTAAGATCTCTCAAGAGTAGAGCTTTAATTTCACAGCACAGATCTTGCTCATTTTACTCCATATTTACTGAGAACAAAGGGAAGACTATGTAAATGCCCTGCTACTTAAAACCTGAACAAAGTGGAAGCAAACATGTAGATGTGAATGGGAGACATAATGGTATGAAAAAAGCAGCCCTTTTCAAAAGTAAAATGACTTTGTCAGGGTCCCTTTTCACTATGTGCATGGATGATTTGTGACAAAACAAAAAAGTGCTAGGCTAGCACATCACCCATGTCAGAGATTAGAGCACTTCAAATCCCTCAGTAGTTCAAGCACTTTCTGGAACTTGAAAGGCTTTCTTAGTCGATGCTTAGCTTCTTTATGGCTTTTACATTACTTTGATCTGCACCTAAAGGTGAGGAATCCTAATCTAAAGGTTTTTTTTAATGGAAAATACCTATATTGTATATACATCACAAAAATCTTGTCATCTTGATTAACTCGAGTTAAAAATTCGCAAAACTTTGTGACTGAACAAAAGATTAAGGCATTATTTTGATATCCAAATAAGAACCCTGTATTTCTGAGCACTTAGCTCCTGTCAAAAGGCTTATCTAAACAGCAGCCCTGGACAAATATTCTTTATCATTGCAACAGTATGGAGTGTGAGGCAGCAGCCATCTGAGAAGTTGTCACAAGTTGCTTTCCCTCCCATTCTCATCTCCTCTTTAAAGCACACTTAAAGTTCCTTAAAATTCAAAGATCTGTCAGAATACAACCGATTTCTCACGTGTTACAAAAAATTCCTGAGTGCAAACATGGATGTGTAAACATAATATTCACTGTCCATTCCCCCCCACTATACACACTTAACCCCCAGTAGCATTAATGGGAATTATGCATGCATAACGAGCAGAGAATAGGCCCCTTATGAATAGGGCCCTTGTTGGAACAATGAATACATTTAACCATTAACATCTAAGGATGTGCCCAACTCTCCAATTTAACTAGCTGCCAAACAAAGCTACCATGACCTATCTGATATTGTCAGGTTCCTCTGAAATTTGTCTCTCGTTTGTTTTTAAAGGACTTGACAGTGGTCTGCAGAGCAGAGCTGGGTCTCTTTGTCAGAACAAGCTCCTTAGAGAAGAATGGCCCTCCAGAATGGCTCTGACATCCACCCTGTGATGGAGGAACTCTGGAAAGATCAAGGAAGCAAGCAGAGTCATCAGAAGACTAAAAATTGATTTATACATAATTCAGATGCTTCTACATACTTACCCTCAGCATTAATGGAAACCCAGTAAGAACAGAAAGGCAGACTATGGCACAGAAATATAGAAAACAGGCTAAAAAGCACACATCAAAAGAAAAGAGGGGAAAGGTTGATCAAAGACAGCTTCTGTCTTCTACAACTCTTACACAATTGCCTGGCTATACTTACTCCTTATTCCTATGTTTTAATTAACAAAATGCAAGAGAACCTGAGGATATTATGTGTATAGGTGTATGTATTATATTTTAATGATACTTCCTGATATTTTTTTACTCCAAAAATAGCAAATAAATTTAATGGTACCATCTGTAATAGTTAAAATAGTTAAAATTCTCTTAAGTCTGCTGTATTCTTGGAACTTGTGCCTTGAAGTTTCACAAGTCAAAACTTTACAAATTAATCATGCATGTATGAATACACTAAGAAGGTAATTAATAGCCATGCTTTCAAAATGATGGACTGAAAAGATTAGAATAGATGGATTTACTCATGAAAGTTTATGCATAAAGCTTATCCATAATGAGAGGCAAGGTTGTGATTGCTCATCATAAATCATTTGCTAAATAATGCCAAGGTGCTGGGTGCAGTACAAAGCATTTAGAGCCCAGAGGAAGTCCAAGACTGTCAAACACCCTAATAAAATCCATCTATAAGACTGTTAGGATAAGGCCTTGGCATGCCTGTACAGACCACCTTCAATCCAGAGAGACCCTTTGGGTGTTAACCTGTTACAGGTTATTTTTGTAGGTCCAAACAGAACAAAATACTGTGCAGAAATATTTTGCATTTTTTCATCAAATAATACATTGCCTTAAAATAATGAAATCTTAAATGTTTGGTAAAGGCTGGAAACAGGCTTGCTTCCCCAACTTTTTTTATCCTTAAGATAAACCAAGTAATGTTAGCTAGGTACCTCATTTCATCCACTGCTGCTGCTCAGAAGTTACCTTAATGTGGATGAAACAAACATCTATAAATGCCATATTAAATAGTGATACCTAATCAAACTGCCAGAGATTGAGTGACAGTGTAATTTCTGTGTCATGGGCTTGGCTGCTTTTTGGGAAGTGATTCTGATGCTTCAAAATTCAAATTTTCCCCTAGAAGCAGATGCTGTATGTGATTGAAGTATTATTAAACATAAACCTCTGTATAATGTCATTTTACACTTTCATGGAAGAAAGATTCAATTACAAAGACTCTGCAATACTCAGAACTATAGGTCTGGTTTTGTATCATGTAACATCAACACCATTTTTAAAAATAAATCCATTTTACCACTCAGGGTACATTCTGCACATATCCTTGCCTTCTACAGATCCTTAGACTCATGCCAATTTTCATGATTCATCATCATAAAAGCTTTTACTCATTTTATTTTATTGATTCAAACAGCAATTATCATGCCAACTTTGTTTCCACTTCTCACAATAATGCTTTTTTATCAGCACTGCCCTTTGGTGAAGGTCTGACTGCAGCTCTGCCCTGCAATACTGGGGTTGGGGTGTGGGAGGAATATTTTTCTACTACTTTCCTATTACACTCTGATAGGAAAACTTCAGGGCCACATAAGGTGCTACAGAGGCAGGTTTGAGGAGTCACCAATATTTTATGGTGGGTCATTTCTTACTAAGTTTGTTTTCCATCCTGAAATCTGGTTCATTTCCAGAATCACATCTTAAGCTGACCACTAGAAAAATAAACCACTTCAGTTTTTTTCAGCAGAGATTTTTAAGAGAGCACATTATTGAGCACATGAAATCTGGGAGTTGCTGGCTCTTTCCCTCGGCTCGGTGTGATAACAAGATTGTGCAGTGGGGGAGAGGAGGTTCTCTGCTGACTCCTGGACACCTTCTTCCCAAGACATTTACAGGAAAGGCTGAGCTGAACAACTAGGCAAAGTCTTCTACTCATCTGGACCAAATGTTCCTGCAAGTCACTGAGGACACTGCTATTCCTGAGGCTCCTGGGTACGAGAATGAGAGATTTCCATCTGGCAGTGAACTAACAATTCCATCTTTATGAGGCAGTAAGTTTAAATAGATTTTTTGCATATAAATTACTCCCAGGAGGGCATTACAGAGTGGGCAGCTGGTCCCGTGTCAAACAAATTTAATGCCTGGGAAAAGAACAGGGGAAAAAGATACCACTGCTGGCATGAGTGTTGCCTGCATCCACAGTCATCACCAGCTTCAGGTTAACACTTCTAGCAACAATCTGAGTCTGATGAGTGCTATAAAATCTTAAGATTAATGAAGGAAGCATCCTCATTCCAGAGGAACTGAAGGCTGCAGTCTAGCTTTCCTTCTCTTAGAACAGCTATTGCAGCAAGTGCAGAGTAGAGGCTGTGACTGCCCAGAGACTCTGGGATGGCTGCTTCCTCCTTGGGACTGCTGCTGGGGGAGAGGAGTGACAGAAGGACAGCTCTCAGGTTCAGCTCCCACTTCATCAGAAACCAAGCTAACTTCTAGCCTTTCTTCCCCACTTGAAGAGAAGTTTAAGTCAACCTGAAGAAATGAAGGTTTAATTCACTGATGCTTTGTCAGGCTGGACCTCCTCTCCCTTTCCTGGCAGCTTTTCAGCAATACACCTCAAAATACCATACCAAGATACAGCCCACAGGAGGTGAAACTGAGGCACAATTTGCCTTGTTTCAGGTTATTAGAGTGACAAAGATGGGAACACAATCCATCTCCTGTAGTACCAGAGGCCAACAGTCAGTGGTTCAAACAACCAAGAAGTCTGTGCAGCCATAAATAAGGAAACACTGAGCATAATGGGAAGAAAAGTTTGCATTGTAAGAAGCTGCAAGCAATGCCCAGGACATTTCACAAACTTGCTGCACCTATCAGGATTTTCTAAGAGAAAAAACAAGCCTCATGGAAACAAGATTATTTTTTGTGCCTTTTCCTTAAGTCAAAGCCACCCTACACTGTTTCTAAGCATTAACACCACTGCATTCATCCAACAACCCTTTCTCCCTTCACCCACAGTACTCAAGACAGTCCCACACAACATATGCAGGTGAACAGTAAACCCATAGGTAAATTACAGTTCACACCACAGGATTTAAGTCACTCATTCTGATGGAGCAAAAAACTTTCTAGAGCCAATAAAGCAAGTACATTTCACATCTGGCACATCAGACTTAGGAGTGACTTTGACAGATGCTGCTGTGAGCAATGTGTTTCAGCACTGTACCTTTCCCAGAGGAATTACAGGGGTCCCATTAAGATAATAGAAATAAAGAGCTGAGTGGTAATAAATGAGAAAAACAGGAAAATCAAGTGTGGCATGTCTCACTCCATAGGAAAATGGCTAACTTAACAGATATCCTTTGGTAGAGTAAAACATGGGATGTAGTTGATGCTCCTTTCTTAACACAAGAGCAGCTTTGCCACAGGCTGAGATGGGATGAGATCCAGTCTCATGCATGCACCAAGAAGCTTCTTGGAGAAATCTAGGACTTCCCTGTCACTCTCCAGAAAATAGTTTTAAAATAGAAATTGCTAATGCATGCCCAGCTCTGCTATGGGATACTCAGTACATACACAAGGGAATGAATGCTTCTGGTGATTTAAGGTGTAGGATGGCAGTAAAGAAAGAAGCACTTAACAGGGCAAAATGTGTCCTTCAGAAGTGAGTCCCTGAGCACACTCTGGGCAGCTTCTGTGCTCTTTGTAAAGCAGTGGAGCAGTAGGATAAGCTAACACTTAGGCTTCAGTTGGTAGGCTTCAACAAGGTAATTATTTACAAAGTAAAGAGTTTCTGAAAGTTTTTCACAAGTGACATTTTCCCTGGTTAGCAGAAATCAGCACAATTCTTCCATCTCTAGGGTTTTTCTTGGATTTGGCTTGGGTTTGTTTTGGTTTGGTTTGGCTTTGGATTGTTTTTTTGTTTTGTTTTTTTTGGCATTCTCACTAAGCCTATGTAAAAAGGGAAGGATGTTCTTGTGGTTACATGATTACCAAAGGAATCAAGAGGGCTACTTTTGTTCTGCTTCTGCTACAATTGACTACCAGAACAGTGTCACAGACTCCCGTTGGGTTGAGTTTTGCTCCTGTGAATTTGGGAAGCAATGCCAGCCAGTCCCTGCCAGTGTGCAGTTACACTGTAACCCAACCCAGGGCAGTCCCATGTCTGGGCTGAATACCACAGGGAGCAGTCCACATCAGATTTGAGATCCCTAGACTCCCTGGAACCAAAGGCTTAGTCCCCTGGCAGGATTGACATAGACCTTCACCCTAGGAGACAGCATACCAGTTCTCTCTCATCAAAATGTTAACCAAGGAGCCCTGTGACAATCAAAGTATTAAGACTGGGAACATATTACCTCATTTTCCAGTCTGGGAAAGAAAAAAAAAAAAAGACACCTTCCTCTGAATCACAGCCAAGGCAGTACCTTTACCTGACCAATCTGTTTGCTATTTGCAGCAAATTACCCTTGAAACCTTCCACTTGTTCCAGAAAAACAGAATAGCAGCACAAAGTCTGCTAGTGAACGAGAAAGCCTTACAGGCAAAGAACATTTGCTGGTGAAAAATACCTGTTGTTTGGGCCTCTTATCTATCCCACAACAAAACAATCTTCTTTTAGACTGCACTTTTTAATGGACTAGATTTGGAAAAATATCTGATAGCTTTTGAAGAAACTACAGAAGAAAAATCTCAGAGGAAGCTCCTAGGCACCTCTAAGGGCTCTCTTGCACAGGTGATTTTTCAGAAATGTTGCTGCCAGAGTCACAACACACCTTAAAAACAGAAGCATAATTTCCCCAGAAGTCTTCCTCCTTCCCTTACCAGTTAATTTTGTACAAGAGGCTGGGAGTTCCTGCTCAAAGCCACAATGAGTCTGTCTCAGCCATAGGCTGATGTCCCACTCAGGGATCACAGCAACCTGGCTGCAGACCAGAGGAAACACATGAGGAGCAGTCAGGAGTCCCAAGGATGCCCATATCCAAGATCCATCAGTGTGCTACTTCAACATAGCAACCACAACTAACACCACAGGAGGGAGTTGGCCTCAGACTCCCAAATATTTAATTTTATTAGGTGAAATTGGTGCCACCCATAAGAGACAAGATATACACCTGACAGTCTGTCTGGCATCTCTCACCCAGCACTGGGTTGGGCCTCTCACCTCAACTGAGCAGCTGATTTTCCTAAAGGTTTTAAGAACCTATCAACCCTTAAGACTTCAACTTCTGTCAGACTTGTGTTAGCCTACAAATGCTGGCTTCAGGTCAGAACTTTTATGACTGAAACAGTAAACAGAACCACAAAAGTTCCATTTCCTAGAGAAAAGAAATCAAAATCAACATGCAGATGGCTGCAGAGCACCTCAGTGCAGCAGTCAGCAAGGAACACTCTGCAGGCTTTATTCAGCCCTGGATTCAGCTGAGCACACTGTTTTCCAGTATCACCCCCAGCTGCCCACGTTGCTTCCCCCCTTCTTGTGCCTGAAGTCTTCAGGGGAGATGCTTCAATATTTGTGTTCTTAAATTGGATAATAAAATGAGCCTGTGTCCTAGAGAGAGAGAGAAGTGTGTAGGTAGGGGGAGGTCATGTTAAGATATATGCACTGATAACAGCTGCCAGATGATAGCACTGGAAAACACTTCAGTACTTAATTAAAAGAGGACAGAAGACAGGAGGCATTACTGCCTGGCAAGGTATGATTAACACACACAAGCTTTGGTAGAGCTGAGTGTACTCAACAAATGGGAAAAATCAATATGTGCCACTTTTCTCCAGCTCTCCTCTGCTTCAAGCACCTTCCTTCAAAGAAATCTTTTTAAAAAGCATATTACCCTCCCTCACCGTCTTTCATGATATTGTCTGCGAGCTTGTTACTCAATAGGAAAGTTCAATGTAATACAATGATACCACAGCACCTATATCTTCCTTCAGAAGCACACAATTTTCCCCAAGTTTCATCTACACAACTAGAGTCTTACAGAAGATGCAAAACAATATAATTTAAAAGTTTGAAGAACTTCCTCCAGAAAGAGCTCAAGAAAGAGGGTTAAGTGTACATCAAAAAAATCAAAAAGCTTTGTTTTACCTCTTTTTCAACAGCTTTCACATTTAGTCCTCAAAGATAAGTGTGACCTGATGCTTCTGCCAACACAAGAGATTGGTACCTCAATTCCAGCCTCAAAATGCCATTCCTGACAATCTCTTCTTGCAAGAAAATGAGAAACAGGAATCATCCCTTGCTCACAGACTTTACAGTCATGTATCATCTCAACTACTTTATGCAAAGGGAAGGTAAAGATCACCACCACTGCAATCATTCAGTTTTAAGACTTGCTGTAAGGGATCAGCCCAGTGGCCTATGAAGTCCAGTCTAGAAACATACATCAGAAAACATCCAGGTCTTTCCAAAGAGAGAGAAGTCTTTCTAAACTCAGCAGGCTTTGAATTAAAAAAAAAACAAACAAAAAAACCACCATTAAGCAAAAACTGACATTGACTTTTATACCACCACACACCTACAAGCAACTGTGCTGGAATGAAGCAGTTAAAGAATGTCCTAGGAGATTGATAGGCTTTTTCTTACTGCAGTTGTTGTAAACATTTTCTTAAACCATATAAGAGACAGGGAGGTGATTTCATTATCTAGATAGATATGCAGTCAATCAATTAGAGTTTAATATTTTTTCTTACATTATAATGTACTTTATTCCCTTGCAACAAGTTCTACAGTGTAATTGTAGAATATGCATAAAATCCCATGGATTTTTTTTACTATCAGTGCATTACTTTTTCATGTCATTGCTGTCATGCATTGTTCAGCAACAGTATGAAAAGGGAACACCACCCTACTCATCAACTTCCACGAGTACTAAGTCCTGCAGACTCACTGCTCACTTAATGCTCAAACATGAAGTTGTGTCGACTGCATCCCTCCAAGGCGTTCCCTCTGCCTTGCCTTAGGACAACGTTCCTGAATTCATCGACTCTTCCGAGTTCAGAAGTCACTGCCTCCCCCCCAGCCCGCCCGAGGATCCCTACACCTGCCCAGCCCCGGCGTTCCTCAGAGACTCCGTTTGGCTCCTCAGCAAGGGATGCTTTACAGGAGGACGCCTCCTCCTACGGTACTTAGGGGATGGCACCGCTCTTCAACGCGGGGAGAAAAGGTCTGGTGCTTCTGGTGGCGATCAGTAAGCAATACCCGCACAAAGCCAAAACAAGAATTCCCCCCGGTCTCTCTTCCTAGGAAGTCTTTTTTTCATTATTTTAGCCGAGGACTCGCGGAATTCTCTCAGAGTTTCCCCGCAGGAAAGCCGGTGCTGCCTCAGCTTTCCGCAGGGCAGGGGCAGCCCTCGACGGCGGCACCGGAGCCGGGGGCAGGAGCGAACCCAGAACCCGCAGCACCCCGCGCTTCCCTCCCACCCTCACCCCCCGGCCCGGAGAACCCCTCCCCGCGGGGTGGCTCGGTACTGACCGGCCGTGGGCACGTCGGGGACCAGCTTGAAAGGCCCGATCTGCCGCAGCTGAAACGCCGTCCTCACTTCGTGGCAGCTCGGGGACTTGCCCGCCGCCACTCCGCCGCACAGCCCCGCCGCCGCCAGCAGCCACAGCCCCAGGACCCCCCGGTTCCCTTCGGCCGCCATCTCGCACCCCCGCGGCCGCGGGCCGGAGCGCTGCGGGGCGCGGGCCGGAGTCTGCCGGGGGCGGGCGTCAGTCCCGGCGGCGGCAGCGCAGCCCCCGCCCGCCTCCCGCGCTCCTCCTCGGCCAACGCCGCCGCCCGCCCCCGGCCCTCCCCGCCCGCCCGGGGGGCCGAGGGGAGCAGCAGCCGCCCCCCCGCCCTGACCGAGGGGGAGAAGGGAGGTGGGGGGCAGCCGGGAACCGGCGGCTTCGCTAACGCCGCACGGACACCGCGCCCGCACCGGTGCTGATGGAAGGGGACCGGAGAACGGGGCTCCCCCCCCCCCCCCCCCCCGGGCTCCTCCCGCTGCCGAGCAGCCTCACGGCAAGTTGAGCGCAGTTGGGAGAGTGAGGAACGCGGAGCATCCGTGCCAGCTCTGCAGCCCAGAAAGTCCCAGGCGGCACAGCTTGGGACCCTGAGGGGTCTGGGAAGGGAAAGGCAGAATCAGGGTGAGGTGTTCGCTCAGAGAGAAGCACATGGCTGTCAAGGAGAACAGAGATGGAGCACGAACAGGGCAGTAGATACACAAACCCTAAGGACGGCAGGTTGGAAAACCACACCAGCTTTTAGTTCTGAAATTCCTAGCAGATGACATGGAGTCCTCCTTTCACAAGAGAAGAGCTAACTCCGGCCAAGAGTCACCTCAGGGACAAGAAAAAACTTTGCCCCAGTAAACACAACCTTCTGTACCAACTACATTCATCAACTGATGATTTGTACAAAAGCCATGAGCACTTCCACCCTTCCTTAGTTTGGGGCACTTACCCAAAGCACTGAGACCACTTTGAGAACAACTTCTGCCATCTTTTTGCTGCCCAAATCCTGCTTCAGTATCAGCTGCTTTACCATGGATTTCAGCAGAAAACTCTGCTCAGCAGCCATGAATATTTTCCGTGTAAGTGCATATGGAGCACATTATGAGCTACAAGAATTACTATTGTTTGAGGCCATTATGTCTGATTTCTGTAGGGTTACTTGCAACTCTCAAGATGCTTCTAATGTGCTCCTGTAGCAGCAGGGGAGCCCACCTGCAGCTAATTTAACCATTATACCTTCCTATAGGTAGCAATGAGAAACTGAGCTGTGTGCTGTAGATAGTCACTTGAGCTGTACCTTAATAGCCAAAAATGTCAATCCTTTAAGAAATGTGCTTGTATTAACTTTGTTCCTATCAAGACACCAAGAGATTAATTTTCTGTTTTGAAAAAAAAAAAAATCCAATTTGATCCATAACATTTAACTTGTAAGCTAAAAAAAAGAAAACAAAAAAACAGAAGAAACCAGCCCTACAATTAGGCTTCAGCATTCAAAAGCAGAGAAAAAAGCCAGGTCAGAGCTGCAGTTCTTTGCTCATCCTGCAGCTTTCAGACATCACAAGAGCCCAGGACAGAGCACCCCAAAGGGCTGACCACCAGGAAGTCCAGACACCACAGACATCAGTACATTTTCAGTTCGATCCAGCTTATACTGCCAGCAAGGTTTAAGTTAGACTCAGAGCCCAAATCGAGGTAGCAACAGGTACATTAAAGAGCCACAAGGGAATAATCACCATTAGCACTGTAAGGCACAGCATCCCAGCTGCCTACCTGGTGTCCACCAGTGGTTTTATGAACCCAAGGATGAGGAACAAGTGTCCCCAGTTGCATTTTGTGTAACCTCAGGCCCAATCCTTAAACACTTTACTCAGACAATACTCCCATTGACTTCAGTGGGAGTTCTGCCAGAAAAGAAATGGCAGGATGATGGATCATATGAATAATTCACTTGACAAATAACAGCATTATTTGGCATATACATTATTCTATGAATAGCATCAGTCTAGTGCAAAGGCCCAAGGTATTTAATTCAGTGGGATTTTTGCCATTGCTTTTAGTGTGTGGCAAGATAAAATCCCAAATGGCTACTCCTTTTCTAACATGACTTATCTTAGTGCCTCATCTTTATATCAGGGGTGTTTGATTTGTCACCTTTTTCAGGCTATGTTAAGTCCTGCTGCTTATCTGTATCTTTTAATTGGTCCTTGCATTGTTAGTAGAGAACAGTCCACTATATTATCATCTCCTCCTGTCCTCAAAATCCTGCTAAGGAACCAGAATTATACATGTAAACAAATACAAAAAAAACACCTCAGTCAGTGCTCCAGAATGTCCATAGATGCAATACTGGTTACTACAATACATAAGGAAATATTTATGTTTCTTGTGGTTTTGTAATAGCTTATTAAAAAGCATTAAAAATGGCCTGTAAAGTTTTCCATGCTGGGATCTATTTTTTTTTTCTGAGGAAAAAAAAAAAAAATCTACATGGACCCCCACACACACACACACACACTGGTTGTGAGGTTTTGTCACTGATTTAAAAAAAAAAAAAAAAAGGAAAAAATGCAATGTAGGACAGAAAGTAGAAAGAGGAAAGGAAAAGTTTGAGACTAATGTAGATAATGAGCATTTCTTGATCACTGACACATCTGAACACTTTTACATGTACCTACACCTTTAAGTGTACCTTTATCATAAAATAGTTAAAAGAAATGTTCCAGAACACCTGTAACAAGATGATCATTATCACCTCCAGTAGTCACAGGTGGTGTGAACACACACATACAGACTCAGCCCACAGCTCGATGCTGACCTCCCTGACAGCCCTGCATCTCTGAGCTGGCACTTAACTATCACATCTCTTTCCTGGCACTATTTTGGTGTTGAATTACAACCTTATATCAATCAGTGAGCAAGCAAGGTTGCTACTCAAACCCTCCAACAGAGAGCAAAGTGACATGCACCTTGGGTGTTTCCCCTTTATCAGCCCTGGGTCATGGTGAGGCACTTCCCAGACAACTGAGAACACCACAGCCAGAATCCAGGACACCAAGGAACTTGGATCCTATGTTTCCAAAAGGTGTGCTCCACACACAGCAAGGCAGTCAGATTGGCTGGAGTGGAGGTACTCAGGTGCTTAATGGCAAACACATGCCTAAGTGCTGTGCTGGAAGGGAACTACAGATAACAAAAGAGCTATTTCACCAGTTATTGTACATGACATTCTACCACACTTCAGCAATTTGCTTGGAACAACCACGGTTTTCCTTGTCAACAGGTGTCTTGTTGTTATAACAAATAAGTATTTATTAACCATGCACCCCTGAGAACTGTATCAGTACTTCCTCCCAGGAATAGCATTATAAATCAGCTCAAACAATCCCCTCAGTCTTAATCCTGCTACAGTGACCACAACACTCAGCATGAGCTTTGGATGTGCAAGAAAAGCTGGGATCAGGCCTAGAAGCAGGGTTTTGTATGCCTGCTGCCACAGCCCTTCTCTGGCTGAATATGGCTGGAGCTCTGCCAGCAATTTCAATGGAACTGCCCTAATTCCCTTATGTTTAAGATAAGCTCATCTCCAGCACTGGACTTTCCACCAATGGAACTTAGTGGGCCTGAGGTCTGCTCTTACCAATTCAGCTGCCAGAGTGAAATCTTAACTCTGTGGTCTCAGACAGCCCAGGGAAGCTCATAATCTCATCTTTAAAGCCTTATTTTACCTTTAGAGGTCCAATTTTCCAAGGTGCGTGTTACACTGAAGTACCTGAGAAACTTAGCTGACTACTCAGAAGTAAAAATAAGAGATATGTTTAAGTTCCTAGAATGAGCCCAAACCACAAGCTGATTTTCATTTAAAAACCAACTCAAACAGCCTCGAAAGAAATGCAAAATCCTCTCTCTAGGAGCATCTGTAATTATGAGAACTTTTTTTCAGGTTTTTATAATTTTCTATTTTTCTCAACCAAGTTAAATCTTCTTTCTGAAGGCTACTGTATTTCACGTCACAGCAAACTTTAAAGCTCAGTATGAAATTTTAAATATAGATTTTAATAGTAAAAAAAGTCATGCATGAAATATTCATAACTATGCCAAGAGTAAAAAGCACTGCTAGAAAATTATTTCTGGTAATTTTACTCAAAATCTTCTCATCTTGTTAAAATGACAAACCCTATGAAATTAATAGAAGAATTACCAGCAGCAGCTTATCATTCTCCTGTTTTCTTTGTTTAGACATCTTATTTCCTTCTCAATCAGATGAAGTACTGAGAACAAGGAAAATAAGTATGATGCCATACCATGAATTGTTTCCAGTGCTCTATGTACTCTACATGGAAAAAATGTGTGCAGACCTTTTTGATGGTTAAAATGCAATATTCTTGTTCTGCCTCATTATTTCATGAGCATTTTTTCACTTTGCCAGACCTATTCAAATGCACAGTTTGAAAGTGCTTGGTGTGCTTTTTTCCCCAAGAAAAAAATTGTCCCTGAACACCACAGCTGTTAACTATACCCTAACACTCATTTTTAAAAAGAATTAGGCCACCAACCACCAAAAGATCTATAAAAGAAATACAATTGATGTAACAACCCAGGAAGTCAGGACATTCACTAGTTAAGAAAAAACATCTGACAGACAATGCTGAAGAGACTTATATTTTTTCATCATTTTCTAGTATTTCTTTTTAACAGTGAGGAAGCAATGATGTTGGTTCAGACCAAAAAAAAAATCCTTGAGCCCCCTGACTTGTCTCCTCTGGCAGACAGACTTTGTGTTTTTTTTAGAGAATATGCCATGTGCAACACATCAGAGTTCTCCCTCTCTAGATCACAATTTCAAATCACAGCCTGCCCAGCAGACTGCTATGTATTTTCTCTGACATCAAGTGAGAACATCAGTCTAATCACCTGAAGAGCAGCCCTTTTTTTCTTTTGCTCTTTTTTCTTTTCTTCTTGTCAAAAAATTGCCCTGAGAAATGGGCATCTTAAAACTTCACTGGCAATATAAGGGAGAAAAAGGCAGACTTTTCTTACTCTGAAACACAGCCTCTCCCAGGGCTGAAAAGTGACACAACGCTTGACAAATCCAACATGAGGGTGGCTGGATGGAGACAGTCCTCCCATCTCAATACTACCAGCTCCTTCTGTTTGAATTCTTCCTAAAGGATCCTGGTCACTGAGCAGCTGAGAAGATGAATATAATTTTTCCCTTATCTGCAGGGCTCAGCATACACATTAACTGGGACAAGCAAGAAGGTTCTAAACTTACTCATGTGAGAAGCTGCCACATAGCCCAAGGGAAATCAAGTAGATTACTCAAGGAGTAAAGGTTGCATAATGTCAGTAGAACTATCTAGCTTTAGTTTCACATACTTCAAAAGATGAATAATGGAAATAGGTTTCATATTAAAGCTGTCAGTGCCTCCTCCCAAGTACTATCACAGTGAGCACCAATAATTCACAGCTGGTTCCACAAACACTCACACCAAACTCACAGCATTAAGGATTCTTGTGCAGAGACATCCCACCTGCCTCTGAGGGAACAGGGGGGGCAGGGCATACATGCTCCATCCAGCAATTGTAATGCAAAGCAGCCACACTCTTACCTTCCACAAAATTTATACTTAAAGCTTCCATAGTGACAGATGTCCAGCATCACATTTAAAGTGCCAGATTTAACCTGGAAAATGTGCATCACAAGCTGCCAATAATTTCTTATAAACCTTACAAGAACTCCTGGGTTTTTCTTCCCTGACAGGTAAAAAACCACAATATATTGGACTTTGTTAACCAGAATTGTTACTGAATTCAAACAGCTTCTAAAAATTCAATCTGTTTCTGGAAAATAGTTTCCTTATTCAAAGGCTTATGGTGCAGAACCAGTTCATCTTCCAAAAGTACTATTTCAATAAAAGTTTAAAAGATGACAATACTTAGAAGTGTAAATAACATCATTACAATACTTGTAATAGCTTTTTCTAGATATTACAAAATGTCCCAACTTTCATTTGTCTCACTGGGCACTAAGAAAGGATTTTTAACTATGTGTCAGAATTTGAAGTTAATTAAAACTAATTGCCTACTGCACTGTAATTGATGCCACTGCATATCCAAATAGCTCCAGTTCCATGGGATCATTCACTTAACACTGGTGTCTCTCATTGACTGAATTCTGGGTTTGTCTTAATTGTATTGTTAAAGATGTTTATCTTTCCTTTTTGCCTTGAAACTGTACATGAAAGGTCATCACTAGCAAAGTTCAGAGCTAAGACTGACACTTTATCAACATAAGAAAAAGCACCCTAGAATATGAACCAGTACATCAAAATAAATCAGCTCCTCTGACGTCTCCCATTACTGTCCCCACTAGCCATCATTTTCTGTCCTCAGAATATTTAGTTTGCTTTCTCAGCTATGTAGCAAAACTTTACAGCTGGTACAAGCAGCACTCCTTATCTTCACCATATCTGTGTGAAGTAAATCTTGTTAATGAGAACACACAATCAGAACACATATTGTTGCTACTCCCCCACATCACTAGTGGATTTGCAGACCTTTTCAGCTTTGTGTCCAGAGTGGAAGTCTCCACGTGCTGGATCACATGAAAAGGTAGTGTCCCCCTCCTGGCTTCAGGGGGATGAAAATGGGAACACCCAGGGTTAACTAAGGGCAAACATACCCAGGCAGAGGTTTCTGCAGCTGTCATCCAGCAAGAGGAGCTGGAGGACTGCAGCAGTAGATGGGGATTATGTGAGGATGGAGTATAGGAAAGGGCAGATCAGAAAGTTCTGGATATCCAGCACAACCCAGCCTGACTCTGGTATAAATGTGTAACACTTCTTGCAGCAGTGACAAAAGCAGGTTGGGTTGTCACCATACATATGGCATGGCAGGTTCATTTCACTCCCTCATTAACTTAGAGATTAGCACACATGCCTTCAGCTGCTGGCTTCCCCACATCTGACACCTGCAAAGTGTGCTAGGATCAAATTTCCAATACTGTTGCCAGCCTCATGGCATCCTATCCTCAAACTTCAGTGTTGATGCTAATTCAGGCTCTCATGGGAAGCCCTTGCCATGGCATAAGATTTATTCCTTTCCCTACAATTTGGTTGTAGGGAGCCAGGTACGTGTGAATGTCACCAAGCAGCCAGCATGCAACACCAGCCCTTGCTCAAAGCAAAGCACACCCTGGTCAGCACACACAGCATCAGGAACACCAGCAAGCAGGAGACTCCAAGTAGGTCCTGAAAATAACTCTTGTTATTGTAAAGGTCTTATCAGATGCTGTATAATTAAATTTTCTACCTTAAGAACATGTCTTCAAATTTACTGAAGAGACACAAACTTGCCTCATTCCCTGAACTCAAATCCTGCCCAGACCCATCCCACACGCCAAGAATCCTACTCAAGCTCATCTCCACAGAGCAGGTGAGGGTCAAATGAGACAAGCAACTGGGGACAGTCATCAGTTTTCCTTACACTTTTGAGTATGAGCCTCCACAGAGTACTCAGCACAAGTCGTCAAGGCTTGAATAGAGACCCACTGGGTCTGAGCTGCTGTAGGGGAGGACTATGTTAAAAAACACTGGCATGGATATAACCATCATTTACCAGTGACAACTGCAGTAGAGAAAGGAATAAGCTAACAAACAAGAATAAAGCTCCACGTTTCATTAAGTCCAACTTCCAGATGTTGGATCCATGCTATACTTTTATAGAGGCCACTTCATAATGAAAGGCAACAGCAGCTTGACTGCCTGGAGGCTGGAACAGCAATAGCCAAACAGGCACAAGTGGCTGCTGAAATATGCTGGAAAGTTTGCCTGTGCAGCTTGAAGCTCATTTGCTTAAAATAAGCTAATCATTAAAAAAAAAAAAAAAAAAAAAAAAAAAAAGTTGAAAAGAGCTTTTTTCTAATTGGAGTTCAATGTTGTCAGTTTTAAGACACCCTTGCTCAAGATCTCTGTGCTAAAGATTCTATGATGAACATTTCTAATAAGAGAATTGTGGAGAAGAAATCTGCACTTCAAGAAAACTGAAAAGCTTCCTGGTTCTGTGATGCTGGGGCAAGTCCTGGTCCTCAGTTTCCTTCTAGTTCAGCAACTGTCCAGTGCTTTTACTCCATATGGATTTCTATTAGTGTTCCTCAGAACCAGACCTGGAAATGGTGGAACTGGACAAGTCTCCAGGCCTGCAGTATTTGTCTTAGGACAAACACTCAGCACCTCTACAAACTGAGCAAGTGTGATACAGAATCACAAAAATAAAAGAGCAAACACTGGGCAACATTTTGGTATACGTTAAATGTACCACTGCATTTTTTAACTAGATTTAAAACAGACTTCTGGTTGAATATTGAAAGTCATCTTTTGCTGTTTTGCCTTGCATCATGAAGTGACTTTAAGGTCTAATGCAAAAAGAAATCCTGAAGCTGGAAAGTGTTTCAAAGTGAGATAAAACAGTTAAATCTTTAAGTCAGTGCAAACCTTTTCCCTGTTGTTTGTGAGCCCTACAGCCACCACTGCAATTCTTCACACAAGTGACATGGGAATTTGACCCCTTAGCTCCAGTTCTATTGGGAGACCAACACTTTAAGCCCATGATTTCAGTAATTTTTCCCCCTATTACAACAGGACTGTATTAATGGTTCTTGCCAGTGGATCAGCAGCTTAAATTGCAATTTGCTGAGGGAAGCATCTTTGCAGCTTTCTAGCAACCCAAGCTTCATGGTGCTTCCATGAACAGAGGGTGTAACAAGCAATGACAAAACACCTCTGCTTGAAGGTCAATCTGCTTCCACCCTGCTCTCACCACACCTCCTCCCACAGCACACTTCACTGTCCAGGAATCCCAGAAAGTTCTGGCTTTGTCTTGGAGACACTGAATTTTTTATGTACATGACTAATACCTCTTGTCCAAGAGACTGCAGGAAAAAGCAGATGAGCCCTGAGCAAGTATTAATTATTGCTGACATTTGCTGGAATAATGCACTCTCTTGAGCCTCTGCATCTGTGATGCCAAGAGGTTGCTGGAAACATGAGTTTAGATGCATCTTTCTGCTAAATGAGAGCAGAATCATCTGTACAAACCAAGCACCTGGGAGACATCCTGAGATTTGTGATGGGCACTGGAGGATTCCAAGTCCATAGTGCCATAGCTCAATTCTTAGCCACCTATTCTCACAGGCAACTTTTGGTGACAAAACTGAAGATAAATCCAACCTATTTTTCATAAGCTAACAGGCAATCTTTGTTTGACTTCGTAGTACGGATTACTCAGCAGTGATAGCACTATCTGGTTCACACAGTTCATTTTCTTCCTTCAAAAACAAGTTGAGGGCTGATTACAAGTGGTTTTTTGCTCTTTGCAGTGGAACTGGAAGGATGTGTGCCCCAAGGCATGATGCCTGCTCTCAACACAAGCTCACCACATGGCAGGAGAGTTGAATCAATCAAGATTTGTCTCTACCTAGTGGCAACTGTGTGCCTGATTCAGGACTCCCCAAAAAGAGTGCAAAGCTTCTCTGACCCCAGTGAGCTCTGGGACAGGTCTGCTGTAGCCTGGTGCTCATGTCTCACCTCTGGCCATACAGAGAGACAAGAGCTCCTGCCATTCTCTAACTTAAAAGGATCACATCCACTTTCTGCTGTTTTCAGACTGACTTCTTAGGGGCAGATCTACAGGAACCTTTGGCCTCCAAGGCAGTAGTCCCAGCTAACCAGGAGGACTTTGTTCTGAAGCTGGGGTTGCTGAGGTTTTTTGATGGGGTTTATACACTTCCACTGAGCAATGCATTAGCCTCAGCTCTCCTCACTCACCACACTGGCACTGTGTGAAATCAACATGCAAAAATTTAGCCCTTTAGGTTAGGAGTCCAAGAAATAAATCATTTAGCCAAAACAAAGCCTTCAAAAGTCATCAGTAAACTACATATTAGGGCTTAGGATATAATCACAACCAGCATTTGCACTTAAGGATCTTGACACATGGCTAGCTCCTTCATAAAGGGAAAAGTAGAAAGATTTTATTTTCTTTTTTAGCTCAGCTATGTCACTTGAGCTGTGGCATGCTTCACTCACTGGAGTGGAATATAATGTGTCTTTCTATTGGATTATACTTGGGTTGGTTATTAAATGAAAACTGTTATTCCATCATAGCCATAAGAAATGGAAATGCAGCATCCACTGTGTACAATCCATTAACTGGCTTATGGAGCCAAAGACCCTTCTGAGTCCATTACAAATCCATCTCATGCCCCTCTGCCAGATTTTACATACTGATAACTGCACTAGATGCAAGCAGCATAAGACTGTATAGAATCACTATTAATCAGACTTTATACAGTGTTTGTGCCAAAAAATTCTCAGCTCCAACTTATTCCTCATGCATTGTTTTTAGGTAACTGTGTGATGCATGGAGAATAACCAAGCTGTACTAATTTGTAGGACAACATAAAGAGTGTTTACAGACAGCTTATTTGCATCAATGCCTGCCTTAACTTGCCTCTTGCAAGGCAATAATTAAACCAATACAGCTCTGCTGCAAAAAGAATAAAACTTCACCTTAGGGATATTTTCAAAGGCACAAAGAGGAAACAGGAGAGTTGTCTTAGCTGACTTGGGGGCCTTCGAAAATCTCCCCCAGTACTCCTTCTGGTATAGGATCTTTTTTATGAACCATGCCAGTTTTTGTGTGCAGAACCTTTAATATTCCAAGTATTTGCACTGATTCCATGTGACCAGTTGTTCTTGCAGTGTTCTCTGAAACAATCTGATGATCCAGCTACATGGATTGTGATTTTATAAAATACCATGTTTATAGTGCAAAACTGACCTTTTGTCATTTCCTTGGTGTAAACTAATGTGGGAAGACAGTTTGGATTTAGAATGACACAAAGATCATGACTCAAAAAGGATACTAATTAGAAGCAAAAGGTTGATCCAAGTTTCAGCTAGGAATATTTTGCCACCCAAAGTCACTCTTCCATGTTGGTTTTCTAAGAGAATTTTTCAAGCTATTTGATACAATCAGTACTCTTTCTCAATTATCCATAACACACCTATCAGCTCACATAATACTCAGAAAAGTTTATCTGGAAACAGTTCTTACAGAATGAGAAGTTGCCTAGCTAGACTCTGCAGGGACAGATTGAAAGGGCTCCTGACCATGTAACATGGAAGGTATTCAGAAAATGTTCTGTCATTAAAAGAGGACAAAATGCAAATAATCACACTTGTTGTACAGAGCAGCATTCAGATAAGGATAAGTATAGAGAGGGAACACCCCTCTAAGTGAGGGTCAGATGGAAACACAGATGTCCATGGAAAATGGACAGCTGGATGACACCACTCAAGCCAGCACTGACCATACATTTCCTGATGTTCAGAGGCCCTTTCTTACCAACATCTAGATGGGAGAAAAATGCAGAAAACAGACACCAGTGACAATTGTGAGGTGCTTGGAACAAAAGCAGCTCTAGTATGGTATGTTAGCCAGAACTTTCAAATATGTCTTTACTTAAGACAGACAAAATCCTATGTAGTAGTACATTTTTTGGCAATAGAGGGAAAGCTGATGCACTAAAAATGCATGACTCATGCAGGCTGTTACATTTCATTTCCTCCTGAGTAAAGACAACTGCTGTCATCTTTGTCTTGGGGCCAACATTTTGAATAATCTGCCTTTGACAGCTACAGCCCTAAGCAAGTTGAGATTTCTCTCTGGGCCAATTCCCAACTCCTCTTCTGAACTTCATGTAAATGCAAGAAGCTGATGCTATTCCTCAAAAGCATGAGGTGGCTGTGCAGTGGCTGTGGGCTGCCACAAAATGCAGCAATTCTTTATCAAATTACCTGATCTGAGTCACTACCACCATGCACACAAGTGCCAAGGAAACATCTTTTTGCCAAGGCTGTTACAATCTCTCATAGTTCAGCATAGAAGTCAATAGACACCACACCTCCAAAATATCCAGTCAGCTTTACAGGAATGAGCTCCAAACTGTAGGAGACAGAAACACCAGGGATTTTCCAATTTTGGTTGACCTGTTATTACCAGGGACAGTGTTCTTCCAAGTTACACTGCACTCCAGAGTTTTCCTGGAGGCTTTTCTTCCACCAATGAATTCCTTCATAAGACCTGAGTGTGCAGATGCTTACAGGCCTGACAGAAGTGGTAAATCTGCCCAGCTTGGAAACTTCTAAGAGCATCTGGTAGCAATAACACATCAGGGTTTGCTATTTAACTTAAAGAAACCCTTTTTCTAACTCAACAGCCTGCTACAGAAAACCCTTTTTCCCACAACTGGCTCTGAGAAGTTTATAAATTCCTTTTCTTTCTACATTTCACACTCTAATACCATGGTCAAGCTCGTGGCCAAAAGGGATCCTTCCTTTCTGTTCTTCATAACAGAAATACATCAGTGGGGCATGTACTTTTTTTTGCACAGCACCAGATTTGAAGGAGAATAGTGGCATGAAATCAGTGAGATAAATAATCAGAGCCCAGAAAACTATCTGGAAAATGTGCTTGAAGGAAACACCTTGCTGGAAACACAAATGGGAGGCAAGCTACATCAACTCGTCTTCCTGAGACATATTCTTTCTACGCACACTTAAGGTCCTCTTGATACCTTATGAGTTAAGAATCCCAGGGTCCTTCTTAGGAACTCCTGAAAAATCTAAATCTATCTTTCAGTGTCCAGGCTAGAAATCCAGTGAGATGTAATCATTCCTGCTCCAAATTTTTAAAAAAGAATCTCTTAATAGGAGACTTAACTCCATTGATACCTCAGTTCACTCATGAGAAAACAGGCATGAAAGAAACACTTTTTCAAGGCCAAGAGTATTCTATTCTTCTCTTCTTTATGTCCAGCTGCCTACACTGAATAATTTTTGCACATTTTATCTCCAAGACTTGCCCTACCATCACACCCCCACTTGTTTCATAAGAAGAGAAAGATGAAAGTACAAAGAAAATTGCAATCACAACTTCCACAGCTGTTCTCTGCAGCAGGGAAATCACATGTGACTCCCTCCTGTGTCCCTTTCTATACAGCCATAAATTTCCATTTCCCTTGGCACAAGGACAGTGGAGTTTACTGCAACTTCCAGAGCCAAGAGAACCTGCTCTTATCCTTATTACTGTCTGAAAACTGCAAGAAAACTGCTTTGGTAGAGCACAGGGGTGTTGGTCATCTTTTTCCATAGGGCCAGGCAGCTGGGGAATTGCAAAGAGCTGTCAGCAATGGGTACCTGAGGTCTGCTTCTGGTTTGCAGGTAATTGCCCTCTTCAGAGGGAGCCTCTCTGTTAGGAAGCACCCTGCAGAAAAAGGCACTGTCACTGATTTAGCATTCTATCTGAAAACAGGTAGGAAATCCACACAAAATGTAAGATTTCAAAGCTCCAGGGAGATGTAAAAGCTCAAATAGAAATATAAAACTTGATATTAAAACACAAAGTCAGTTCAAAGTATTTCATATGCAGAAAAATTCAAGCTGTAAAAAACCTTGGATCTGCTAAGAATCAACAATTCTCTTCAATCATGGCAGGAACAAGAGGACACACTTACCCCTTGACTAACCTAAGCACCTGAATAAAAGTTTTTTTAGGAAGATAGTGTCTCTAAACAGCAACCAGAGTGGCCTCAGCTATCAGACCACTGCCAGCCAAATAATAGCCTGTGTCAACAGAAGCAGAACTGGATTTTTTTAGAGTCAAGCTCAAGGTACTACATATTTCCCATTTTAAACATGGCTTTGTACTGCTTTTTAATCATTTAAGAAGAGATTTTTTTCCCATTTTAAGAAGAACCACTAAATATCAACTGAGTGCTCTGCATGAATTCTTGAGCATCTCCCATTTAGAGAACACCACTGCTTTCTGTTTCTCTATCTTTTCTTGTAATTACAAGAAAATAAACATCTCCTTTCAAAAGCCTCTCTCCAGATGACTAAAACTGTAGTAAATAAACTGAAAATGATCTATAAGAAAAGCCACATCCATTGGTTACTCCAATTGGCTGATGGCATTCTGATGTAGCCCAGTTCTGCATTAGAAACAGGACAATTTCTGCTAATAAAAAGGCAGTTCTCAAGTAATGACCATTAATTTTAGCAAGAAATCTGTTTAACAATGGTTAGGCTAGCAGTACAGCTGTGTAATCTTCCCTTTAGATCTTTCAGTTGAGGACACCAAGATGACATGGAACATGACATACAAAGAAATAAAATAATTATCAAATACTTATTTTTACCATTTCTCCAGGGATCCTGAAATTTCTCATTAAAAGAGGACCTGGTTGCAAAGAGCAAATCCATTTAACAAATTACTATAGTGTTGATCAAACTTGTAATATATACAGCAAGACAATAAATACAGAATTTATGAATCACTCTACAGAATATGCTATGAAATCTCTGCTTCTCACAAATGTAACAAAGGAATAAAGATGTTGCAGGAAGGGATTTATTGCAGAGTTCCACATTTAAGAGGTATCCAGAGCAGTATTATGTGCTAGGCTGATGGATAGCAGCTTCCAACACAGACTCCATTATCCCCTAAAATATTTCAGTATCAAAGCTACAACAGATATTTTATTTTTCTTTGTCTTTCTTCTGTTCACTGACACTTCAAACATTTCTAAGAAATGATAGGAAGTTCCTGAAAACCCTTTTTTGTATTATAAAGATTATACTTTCATAATTTTCTAAGGCATCCTTGCCCATGAGGCATGCTCTGACTTCATCCACCAGTAAAAGAATCCCACACAATGGGAAAAACCTAAACACTATTTGAGAACTGGGTTGTGTGGTTTTCATAGGGGTTTTTGGTTGGTTGTTTTATTGGTGGTGTGGAGTTTTTTGTTTTGGTTTTTTTTACATGATTGTCACATGTATTTGAAGCTTTGCAAAAAATCAATCTGTAATGCACCCTCATGATAACATGAGCTTGTTTACCAATGGAAAAATTACATGCTTGTTGAGGACCCTGTTAGTGACTCTGAAACTGCTGTCACTGCTTGCAGGGCTGAGCTGAAACCCTCCCGGCTGCAGAACTGGATCCTCCAGAGTGGACAAATATACTGCAGAGTAGCTTCCAGACACATTGTGCCAATATATTCACAAGTCCAAAGCAAAATCTGTTCTAATTGCATTCAATCAGCCTCTCTTCCTTTGAAGACACCAGTTTTATGTCAAACCCTGGTAAATGAACACCATTTGTTTGTTGTTTGTATTGAAATGAAGTGCTAACTAGTACATCTCCTGTTCAAGAAGAGTGGCATTGAGTAATTCTAATCAGTTCCTTTATGAGAAAGTCTGTTTCCCTTCTGCTCATGTTTGCTGTCTGCATGCTAATTCACCCTTGCTTAAACATGCAATGCTGTCACCACTTCCCCAAGTAAATCTGGGGTTTTTTAAACCACATTAAGACAGGTACAGTAAATCATTTATGCATCTAGACTGCATTATTCTAAGCTAGAGATGTGCATAAACACCCCCATGAGTCAGTGTAAAATATGTACTTGCTTTTTCAGATACACTGGACAATTATTTATTTCCTGGAGTTTGAATAATTCTTATATATTCTGCCTCCTTTATCTTGTGCAATATTCTGTAATTGATCATATTCACTAGAGAAAACCTATGGCCTACTGCCCTACATTAAAGCCCTGTTAATTCATTACAGATTTTCTTCCAGAACTGTGTTCTGGATCAATGGCAGGGAAAAATGTCCCATACACACCCTTTGTTTTTACACTTCCACACCACAGCTAATGGCTCTTGTATTGAAACCCTATGCTGAATGTAATGAGATGCAAGACTCTTCCACATCCATGGTTACTATTTACTAACAAAACTGATGATGTCAGGAATTTAATTAGGTTGTTTCTAGCACAAAGATTTAAAACCATGAAATCATTATAGTGTCTAATCTTTTCTTTGTTGGGGGCTTATAAAAAAAAGTAAAGCCCAAACTAAACACCATTCCTCTATTACAGAAAGCTGAGCTTCTCAGGGTTTGCCAGGCATAACAAACTAACAGGTTTAAGAGTAATTAACACAAGCTATTCCAGAGTTATTTTTTCAAACCACACTGCATCAACAGCTTCCACTAACACCACTGTACTTCCAGACTGTACCAGTGGTTTTACTGCAAATTCATACTTTAAAGATATATAACCTGGCTGTAGAAATTCACCTCAGCCCAAAATTTGGCATATATGCTCAAGTAATTAACACCAAAGTTGTTACAAAATGCCATACATTTGGGATATATTGGGATATCCCTGCTACAGAACAGAGCTAAGTGGGTGCAGGTGCTGTAGAGATGTCCCCTGTATGTCAGCCAGCTCTGATGGCATTCCTGGCCTGGTCACCTCCTGCACAGAGCACTCCCCACCTGCCTTTCCCATTGCCTAGGGCTAAACAGCCTGTGCTGGAAACAAAACACTTCTCTGGCCTCAAAGATTCCAGAGGTCAGTGCATGGAATGGCATTCACAGGATCTCCTGTGCATTCCTGCTCTGGGCATGATTTTTCCAAGGTCCAGCAGTTCCTTAGGAAGCCAACAATGAAGCCACCAACATGCCATAGAATCCACTTTGCCTCTGATTTAATCAAGGTTTGTTTGCAGGGCAAGATGGAGGCGGACACACTTTTTTTTTTTTTTTTAAAGTCCTTATAACCCTCTAAGGGGTTACTAAGCTGGTCTTCAGTAGAAGGGCCACTCTGCCAAGGGGGATGCTGCCTGCAATAGCTCCATGCTAAAGACATAAGGACAGGAGCAGACAAAGCCCCTCTGACTCCTGGGCATCCCTGCCAGCTCAGCTCACCAACCTGGAACTCTGCATTACTCCAAGGTGGGATGACCAGAGGGCTCTGTGCAGCAGAGACACAGCCTGTGTTCAGCCACTGAACAAATGCAGAAATCAAGTCAGAGGGCACAAGGTTATCACCAAGCAAGTGCAGGTACTAACTCTGTTACATTTTCTGTACTTCATTGACTAAAGGAAAGCAGAGAGCTCAGGGCAGCAGGGAACATGGTCCTTGCACCTGCCTTTAGAGATCAACACCCCTCCCTGTAGTCCAACATAATGAGAAAACCTCTCCCTTTAACAAGATTTAGATCAGAAAAGATCTTTCAAGATTCTTTTTCCTGCTTGCAGAATTACATCTCAGTCCTGTTCATCTCCACAAAATGGATAAAACCTTTCTTGATCACTAGTACCATCAAAGCTTCTTAATGTAAAATGCCAGAGGTGTTCTGTTAAAAAGCAGTAGGATATCTGACAAGCTAAAGAACTTCATCAAACCCAAATTTCCAAATCATATTTCTGGAGTTTTAACAGCTTCTTTATCATCAAAAGTAGAAATTTCATGGAAGTGTCTGAAGTTTTAAGTGACAGGAATGTGATCCCACTTGAGTAAAAAAATGAAAGGTGTAACTTCAAATAAAAATAAGGTGTAAAGCGACATAAAATTGCCAGAGGCCCTAAAGAATAACTTCCCTGAGCATACCCTTTTGAACAGAAAACTCTTGGAAGGCAGATGGGTAGATGATCGTTGGATTTTTAAGATAATGGTTTGGTTTTGTCATATAAGATAAATCTTATATTACAGATTTAATATAATAATTAATAAATTTAACTTTACTGCAGATTTACTGCAACTCCATGTAGGAAAAGTCTTACAAAACTGAAGACAGACACTGAAGAGGATAATGGTGAAAAGGGTTTATTTTGAATGATTAAACTTTTGCTAAGAAATCCTAATGTCTTTGGTCATTTGCAAATCCTATCAAATTAGTTTGGTTGCAGAAGAAACTAGAAGCTGAAGGTTCTTCTGTTTAGAACCACCTACTTTGTGTATTATTTCCTAAATACTTAAATATTCACATAAATTCTACACTTTTTTTTTTTTTTTAATTTTCACCCTTGAGAACAAGTCATACTTAATTTTTCCATCACAAAGAACTTAGGAGGAAATAATCAGAATCAAAGACACGATCATCCAGCATCCCAGAAAGACTGCACAACAGATGTCCCTTAATAACATGAAGTACCACATACATTAAGAATACTTTCAGACAAGTTTGGCTGCAAACCCCAGGTCCCTTTACATAAATTATTCTGTGAATCCAGCTCAGTTATTCTGAGAGGTCTGCAGATAATTTCCAGCTTTGTACTGCTCAATCTTCAGGCCCATAGTAGAGGTCAGTCCCTGAAAAATTCAAATCCATTCCCATGACTTTTTCAACAAACTTTTGTCAGTTCTCCAGGAAGAAGGAAATTGTCTGTTCTTTCCTGTCCATATCAGAAGGAATAATTCAAGACTTCTTTGGACAGAAAGGATGGACAATATTACATCCCTAGGGAAATTCTGTTCCACACACTGGGCAGTGGTAGCTGGAAGGCCACCTGCACATCTACGTGTGCCAGAGGATTAAAAAGTAAGTGCAACCTCCATTTCTAGTGGTGTTTCTTACAATCAGATCCAGTCCCTGCCTCAGGACTGTTCTTTGCCCCAGTGGGAGATGAAAGCCCAACTCTGAAGGGAAGCAGCAGAGGAGTGCAAGCAGTAATGCTGCTGCATTCAGCCCTCTGCACCATGCCAGTCACACTCAGCTGATGCATAGAACTGCACTACTTCTCTGTAACTTTGTTTCTCCATTTTTCCAAGGCAGTTCTCTCAAAATGAATGAAGGAGACTCCTTCATGCCCCCATTTGGGAATGAAGAATGCAGCAGGGCATCTAACCCCACAGCTTTCTACATTTCAGGTGTTTGAGGTGCAAGAGTGACAATCACTTTTCCAAAAAAGTGATTAAATAAACATGCCTCATAGTTTGAAAGTCACCTCAAAGCAGCAGAGGACACTGAAGATGAATCTGTGAAAGTAATTGTATTACTTCAGTATGACACAGCCTATTCTGAGCATTTAATTACCTTGACCTTGTATTAAAAAGCATCCCCTTTATTTTTGTTCCAGGTTTACATAATCAGCCTCTTTCCCTTCTTTGATCACTTAACACCAGGCATTTTTCCTGCACAGAGCTGTGCTATTGTTCCCATCAGACTCCAGAACACAACTGTGCACTGCTATTCCACAAAAAGCAGAAACAGCAAGTTTTGGCATCCTGCCATTGCTATTTCACTTATTTTCATTTTAAGTGCAAACTATTGTTTGCTTGGCAAAGAATAAAATGTTTGTGTCACAGTGGGGAGGGCAAAAATATGAGCTGAAAGTCAAACAGGGTACATTCTGCTCACCAGGCTGTGTTTTTATGGGCTGAAAGTCACCCATGGTCACCTAAGGTTCCCCATGGAAAATAAAGGTCACGTAGGAAGCAATGTAAAAACTCTTGGAGAAATCTCTCTTCCCTAGTGCATGCAGATGGTGCAGCATTAGCAACATATCCTGGCCTTTACTTACCTTTGGAGACTGATACTTTAAGCACTTGTCAAGGGACATAGAAGAAGGCAGAGCAAAGATAAGTTTATCAGGACAGGTCCAGCTCTCTGTTACTTAATGCTTTGTCCCATAAAAATTAGGACAAGACACTGCAGACTTCCCACCTCAGAGCAGCAACACGTGGCCAGGGTGAAATACAGATTCAGAGCCACTTAGGTGCTGACTTCAGGAATTGGTGCCAAGCATCTCAACTTCAAAAGCTGCTCACTAACCTCTGGTGAAACACAATGACTTTGTTAGAAGCAGATGGACTACTCTGAGCATACATCTACCACTCTTACCCACCCCCAGTGCTGCCTGCAGGAAGAGTGTGAATGGGCAGAGGCTGTTTCTGATCTCTCAAAACACTTGCTTTGCTTCTTGTTGAACTTTAAATGCCTTGCAATGGAACCTCCTCCTTGCAGTCCTTATACTATCCATTTCTTTTCCAAATAGCTAGAAAGCAGCTTTGGGAAGCTATCTATAAAGTTTCCCAATATTTCAGCTAAAGGTTTACACAGCCTGCAGCCCAGATGAGTTGCTGCTAGTCTCAGTGAAAGACACCATTAATTAGCTGCTGACAGCATAAACCAGCTTTAAATTGCACAATTTTGGGGGAGGCAGGGGAGACAATAAACGAATCTCATCTTCAGTGGTCAAGATAAAAGGGTAACAGATGATGGGATGCCATGACCTCAGTCCCACTCTTCCTGTAGGACTAACAAATAAAATTTAACAACTGAAAAAAAAAAAGGCAGGGAGGAATTTCTCTGTAACAGCTACCAGCTTTGCTCTAGCAGCTTGGCAGATGGCAAGGGTTAACCCCTCAGCCTAAGCACAGAACTGAATGCCAAATGAAGATCTCCAAGCAGTAGAAGGGACCTAAAGCAGCTAAAAGCCAGTGCAGCTCTGGCAGGCTCACTTGTGAGGACAGGGCAGCTGGTTCTCACTTCCAGAGGTGATGGACTCCCCCCACTCAGAAGGAATGAGAAGACACAGTGCCTTAAGAACATTAAACAGGCCCTAAACACCTACAGACCATACAGTTCTGGGACACATCCACACCCTCAAGCTTGAGCTTCATTACCAACAAGTCAACAAGAGAGCATCCTATGCCTCCCTAACAAGTTAATCTGGAAAGCCAGACACAAATACCACCTCATACTTGTTTCTGAAGTTTACAAAACAAAAACTAGAATTAAAAACAAACAACACAGATGACTACTCAGATTGCAATCTCAGACATTAATATCAAATACAGAAAGCAGACATTTAGTGAGGGATCTGAAGATGCTCTGTGTAGGAATCATGGGACAACTAACAGAGAAAAATACTTGGGACTCACATGACATGGAAAACAGCAGAGAAGTGGCTGGAAAAAAAAAATAAAAAAAAAAAAAGCATGAGAACCATCAACAGAAGTCTCAGGTCAGGGAAAAATATGGGAGGCAGTAAAATATCATTCAGGTAGCAAGAATTTTGGAATTTTGTCCTGCTTTTCTGCTTGTCCTAGCTCATTTAAGACTTGCAAGAAAAAAAAAAAATCTCCTGAGTGCAAAGCTGAGAACTATCAAGCTGAGACCTTCAAATGGGTCTTTTAGAAGTAGCCATAATCAGATCTGTAAGACTGAGTATGAACAGAAAAACAATACACTCCAATTCCATTTTTTGTAACTAATCAGAAAAAACCCTCTTGGAGCTAAATGTCACAGCTGATGAGTTCAGGCAGATTATCAGGCACATGTTGTGCCAGCTGATATCAGAATGGATTCTGAACAGGTTTTTCCTTAGGCACATTTGGCTTCTATGACCAATGCCATTTACTGAGGAAGGAAGGAGCTGAAGGGGGAAAAAAAGAAACCCACACTTTTCTGATGCTGGACTTTTTGCTGACATGCAAGCATCAAAAGTTACATGCATGATGAGATCATGTCAGTGAGCTCAATCTGAATGTTACCATATGGGTTAATAGCTTTGCTGGCTCCTACACTGAAAATGGTTTAAATTTTCCAGAAGTGCAATGGTCCAATTTAAGAAAACAAAACACTCCCAAAACTTTAGCCATTAACCTCGAGTGCAACGCCAGTACAATCAATGGAGACACAAGATGAAAAAGTCAGCAATTTCTTTATATTTCAGACAAGACTAAGGCTCCATCAGCCACAGAAAAACTATTTCCAGTCAAAAATGAAACTACACATTTGACAAACAAAAACAATCCAGTTCAAGCTAGGTTCAAACATCACAATTTAAGTCCAATTTGTCAACATCTATATTTCACAAACATCAAGGACACAATGTTTATAGGGTATCAATAAAATTGAGAATGTCCTGCTTGCTCCAAGTCATGCTAGAAATTCAGCTGGCACCAGATGCAGTCTGAAGGTAAAGCATTCTGTATGTGCATATATATATATGAGCTTTATAGATAAAAACTGAGATGTGGAATCTGAATGTACTTACACATAAAGGGTAAACAAGTTGCAGCAATGAATTCAGTGTATGGGTAGTAAGAAGTGAGGTATGGAATCCAAACATATCCCTATTTTTTATGCAAAGACTGAACAGAATGCCTCTTGATCTAGAACTCCAACTTATACCTCTAGGATCTGGAGGAATCAAGCCTGGATTTGCAAGGGTATTTCAGGGACCTAAATACATAGGTAAATGTTGAATAGATTTTACAAAAACATATGAATGAGCTAAGATTTGCCTCACTGAAAAAAAACCTCCTCTCTTAAATTTTACAAATCTCTAAGTGGGAGTTGACTCACACTCAGCTTCTCCAACATCTTTATTAATCTCTTTTCTTATCAAAGAAAGTCAGATACTGGCTGGGGACAGTGCCTCACTGTGGGAGAGGCTGTTGCATCCAGAGTTCACAGCAACTCACAGTTTAAGATTTCTCTCACAACCCATGTGAATCAGAGCAAAATACCAGTCAAAACAAATAGGGAGAACAATTTAATGGTAACTGATTATTTGAAAAGAAAGCCAACCATTAGCAGAGATAGAATAATCACATAATGGACAAATAATTAGAAATAACTTCAGCACAAGGACAGTGGGGCGTGTAACCATTTTGTCACACAAAAAGACAAGAAATAAAATCAGCAAAACTAATTCTGTGACATGTGGCTTCCTCACACATTAAGACCATGGACTACTAAAGAACATCTATGTAGTCTGCTCCACTCTCTTTTTACAATTGATACCAAAGTTATCAGAGGTCACCATCCATTTGTTATAACAGGTTTCTCCAAAAACCTCTTTTAATGAAATTTCCCTATAACATCCTGACATGGCAAAGATAACTCAGGCTTTGGTGCTTCTCATCAGCTCTAAAACCAGCTTCAGGTTCCCACCATCCACTCAGTTTTTAGGTTGAGGTATCAGCAAGATAACAGACAACTTAATCTGACACTGGATTACCATCTGCAGACACCCAATTCCTCTGTTAAGACTCACAACTGATCCTAAGGCACCAGATGAAAGAAGAAACCAGCTCCACTTTCAAAAAATTAATATTCAGATCTTGCCAATGACCAAATAAGACAAAAAAAAAAAACCAAAAACAAAACAACAAAAGAACAAAACAAGGGCAGGTTACAGATTAACAGAAAACTGTACAACTTGCAAGCTTGGGGCTTCTGAGCATTTGTGTTGTGTTTTAATTTTATTTTGCCTTTTCTACTTTGCATATGCTTAATTCCTAAAACAATGAAAGATTTTTAAAAAGGAAAAACCTGAAGTAAATTCCTTTGCAGATGAAGCAACAGGTATAAACTACACAGAAAAATCATTAGAATGAAAAGGAACCTTGCTTTGTTCTCATTAGATGCTTAAATAAAAAACAAAGCACACAACTCTGTAGGTGTGCAATCATGTACTCAGCTCTCTGGACCTTTCCTTAAGCTGAGACACAGCCCACAACAAAATGAAAAAAATATTTAGTGACAATTAACTGGGAAAGTTGTTCCCTTTGATTGAAGTCTCATTGTAACAGCAGTCATTAATTGGGATGCAATGGAAAGTTCAAACACCCAACAGAGCTCTAATTCTCTTTCCAAATTAAAATTGAACTTTTCTTGTGATGACTCTTTAGCCACCTTTGGGAAATAAGACAGTGATTTCAGTTCAGCTCTTAATGAGAAGGTGTCTATGCCACCAACACCTTTACAACAGATGCTTGCAGACACTGTTTGCATTCTCAGCAGTCAGGTGAGGAATTGACACCAAGGCTGACTACTCACCCTCTGGCACAGCCCATGTGGAGCCCCCACTGACACATTTATACCCAACACCAATTGATGTAAAGCAGCAATAAAGTGACAGAGAAGAAATCCCCAATTTGGGAGTGTATTTAAGCTTTAGTGTACAAATAGGACAGAATAGCTGGAGGAAACTGGATGTGACAGGTAATGGGCAATGCCTTTCAGAGCACAAGAGCATGGACCAGCCCAGGAGCCCTGGATTTTACAGAACAAGTTCTAGGGTTTGACCTAGAATGTAAGCAAAGCCATATGAAGAGCCAATGATACATTTTTAAAATTAATCTGCTAAATCAAGTTTAAAAATTGATGGGAGAGAAAATTAACAGTGAGTGAGTCAGCAATATGCCTGCTGCATGCAACAATTGGGCTACACATTATTAAACAGGAGTATTGTGAGGAGCTCATATATGGCAGAACTAAGTGATAGGAAGCACCACCCTCTGAGGGGGAATAAGGATGAACATGTTAGAGTGTGATATACTTCACTTTTTTGTGTTGTTTCCACTGATCTAGAATAACACCAAAAATAGAAAAATCCTCCTTGGAGTTAATATTTGATTTATCCTCTGGTAACTCTTATATTTAAAGGAAATTTATCTGTTAAAAATTAAACAGAAGGAAAAAATTACAGGGAATTAATTTTGCTTACAAGTTTTGCTCAAGAACCAGGGCTGCCCAACTGGTTGCATTGAGTGGACTGATACCAGGTTTATTTACCATCTTCTCCTGTGATTTTATATAGGGAACAATTTTGTTTTGCCAGCAAACTTGTTGCTTTTTGGAGCACAGAGAAAGCCTGGCAATTACCAGAAAACAGAACAGAGGCATTAAAGAGCAGCTCAGCTCATAGCAGAGTATTGTCTCAGACAATACTGGTTTTGTTATGGTCTTGCTTCTTGGGTTTACTCCCAGTTCAAGAAGGGCTCAGGTCCTGTTTTTAATTAATTCCTACAAGTTCAGTTCCCTAGTATCACCCAGGCTGGTTTAATGCAAATGTCTCAAAGTAAAACCAGGTTGTGTGCTCCACAGAACCCCCAAACTCCTTCAGATTTCTTTCAAAAAGCACCTCACACCATAATTTTCCATGCACCCTAAAGCATAATTGAATTTACACTAAGTTTATAAAGAAAAAGTTTATCCCTCCCCAGTCTTAAGAGTTTTAATGGTGATAACTTACCTAAAAAGGAGTGACCCAGCCTAGTCTTGTAATGGGTCTAACACTTAGCACACATTCAAATAGATACTGTCACAGTCAGATTAAAATGCTTAACACACTATTGATAGAGAAGCATTGCTTTGAAAGGTGCATTGAGAGCAAATTGTTCACTAACATTGGCAGACTTCACAACCCCCAGCCCAGGAACAAAAGGCAAACCACTGGTATTTTTAGCTCAGGCTGGCAAGTGAAAGTGACACCATAGAAAACCTAGGATTATGTTTGAGTTGCATTTTGAAAATATCTCTCAAATATAGAGATTTTTGCTATGAACTCCAAGGAGCTGAAACATATCTGTCTTAGAGGCAACTTGAGACAGTGGCACTGATTTAGGAAAATCTGAGTGCTAATACTTCAAGTCAAATATTAAATTAAGAAACTACAAAACACTCACTTGTTTCAGGGCAGAATAAATTTTCCTCTGTGATCTGAATCTAAAGATCCTTGGATTCTCCTTATATCAGACTTCACATGTGATCAGCAGCAGCATCTTCAGAACAAGGGAAGTAGATGGTAATTTAAGGGTTGAAAAATTGCCAGGAAGCATGTGATTTGAAGGGCAGCAAATTCAGGAAGCACTTCCATCAGTATAAAGATAAAAACCTGACAGAACCAACAGTAAATGGCTAAGGAGAGCAAGTGAAAAGTGGGAAGCAGTTGCAGAGTCTTTAGCTTTTCTTGATAAATCTATTTTTCCTTGTAAAGCACTCAGCTTCTGGAGCAGCTATGTATTTATCTGCAATGCCAACTTGGTAGCATTATCTGACAAAAAAGCTTCACATCTGATCCAGATTGCTGCTGTTTGCTACAGATCTCAATGCAATGCAGAGACTGATGTCAAATCATCAAGCCACACACAAAGGACAAGTCTATTCACTCACTCTGTGTAAACCCACTTTCTTCAGGATATTTACGCCCTAGTGCACGGTTACATATGTCTCAACAGAGAATTCCCTGGCTTTTGAGTATTTACGACCAGAGAGAGTCCAGGAGTTACAACCCAATCTTGCTTTCACACTCTGGGCTCCAGCAGCTCTCCAGGAAACCACAGCCAAAGCTCCAATGGCTGTAGGCACCACCTAAGCTTCTGTGTCTAACATTTGAAGACTGAAGCTGACTTACAAAACCGAAAGTGTCCTTCACTACAGATATTATTCAGCCACAAGATGTTGTTCACCATCTCACAGCAGCATCTCACTGCCATACAAGTACAGGTGCCCCAGCAAAACAGATGCCTGCATGCAAGCAGGGAACTGGGAAGAAAGGGAGTTGTTCACTCAGCTGGAATATCCATGGTTATTTTGAAGGTTGGTTATGCTGCAAGCACTGTTGGTGCCCTGACAACAGTGATAAAGCAAAAAAATTGAAGCATTTCCAAAATACATTGGCATCTCCACAGAAATAAACTATCTCCCTGCAGAGGTAATAGCTATTACAGAACACATTTCTGGGAGTTTAAAACTCCCACAGATGAAAGGAAACAATTGGCATCCAAAAGGCTGATGCCATTGGTTTCTGTCATATGAAGTTCATAGAACTTTAACAAATTCCTCAAAGTGTAAAAGACCACAGCTTTTTTTACATTTACATGTATTTAGCTTCCAGTTCATTCCAGATCCTCTGGAATTTGTAAGCTATTCTGTCTTATAATTTAAGTTACTCCTGCTCACTTTACCACTTTTTTTCAGAAATAGGTTTTCTATTTCTTGGTTTTCGGCTTGCAGAGTCCCTTCTACTTTGATTTGCCCTAAGGCAAATACAACCATGCTGTAACCATGTGTTTGCTTACTGAAGCCACAGTAAATCTTCAAGGACTGAAAATATCCTTGGAAATACTGTCCTGCCCTCCTAAGAAAAACAGGGTCCTAGTGGGTTTCTAAAGCATGAAATGGTGAAATGGATCAAACTGAAAAATTAATCCTTCAGTAACTCAACCTGAACAGAGCTTCTAGGAACAATCTGCACTCAGTTCATTTCCATATTGTGCATTACCATATTACAGTAGCAATAGTTCCATCCCAAGGCTCAGTCTTCCCCACGTGGGCTGGGCCTTTGTTCAGTGGGAAAGGCACCCCAGAGGGAAACATTTTGTTGCAGCTGCACCTGAAGGCATCACTCTTTCTGTAAGGGCATGCCACATAACCAGAACTTGGAGTGTTTAGTCTTACACTTGACCTTATAAAAACTTTATCTTCTATCAAGCATGCAGAAGCACTGTAAAGTGTTATAGCTATTAAAAAAAAAAAATAAAAAAAATCAGATGATAGTGTCCACATGCTGGGAACCACAGCAGGCCAGCTACTTGGCATGTACAGTCAGTGAGTCCTCCTTTGAGTCACCAACCCTTCCCTCAGAACCAAGGAGAAATATCCCCTGCAATGTGGGACATGACCCCTGATGACAAAGTTGAGACTAAGAGATGAACTCTGCATTAGTTCACTGAGAAGCCACCTTTAAAATACATATTACACACAGTAAAATACATATTACACTTGCAACTTGGCTGTTGCAAGTACCCAACAAGAACAGCCCAGACTTCTGACACAAATGTGTCAATTTTCCTCCCATTTAGGAGCTGCCACAGGAGCCAAGGATAAATGTGCTTGTATTTGTTAAAGGATTAAAGCAGGCTTCTCCAGAAAGCTTGATAGCCATTTTATACCTGACAGTACAATTAGACTAAGAGGTAAACTGCAGAAAATAGGTAGTGCTTCAAAGCTGTTCAAGCACAACATTCTGTTTGTTAGTATTTGAAAAGGAAAATTAGTACAATGAAAATATATTTCCAGGTTATAAGAATAACCTGAACAGCTATTTCCAAACATGCCCAGCTATGCATTTCATGAAGCTATTTGGTGTTCCAACTCAAAACCAAAATATACTGGCTACTGGCAGAGATGCATCCATAAAACACATCCATATTTTGTCATATGCTCTGTCCTGAGATGCACTATGAAGAGCCACAGGTTTAATTCTTCCTTCATTTTCACTGGCATGGTTATACTGGCTTCAGCAGGACTGGACTGGCACTGCAGAAGGAGGCTGTTCTCCCCTATGGTCTTGTCCTCCCAGAAACTGCAATCAAGCTTCCTGTCAGAGCAGCAACCACAAAAACCCTTGGGCTTATCTGGAGCCATCAATACATATTTGTGGAGAAACCCTGAAGAATGTTTAGGTTCCTCAGCACTACATGCTTCAAGCCATTTAACAATTGGAATGAACAATTTCTAAGTGAGCACTGCATAAACATTATTTTCTGCAGCCATCCCTCTCTTTTTTCATTCTTTAACCACACATGCATAAGCATAACTCATGCCCATGACAGGAGCCTGGAATTCCCATGTCCCAGCTATAAGCCAAGACAGCACATTATCCAGTTTCCAATCTCCTCTTGTTTTCAATCCAGCACTTCATCTCACCCAAACCACATTTCTTTATAGCGTTATACATTCCAAAACTTTGAGATTGCCTTGTCCTTCTCTGCTGTTTTTGATATACAGGAAAGAAACTGTGGCTGCCCAGCTCATGTGGATTCATAAACAGAGTTACAAGGTCACCCCAACTTGTTTGTGAAGCACCATAGTTTAGAGGAGTTAATTGCATACATATTAAAAAGAAAACCAAAAAACCAGTAACTCTAACATCTTGCTATCCAGTCCTCCTGGCCACCAAGCTTACAGTAAGCTCTGTGTTAGCTCATCCCTAGAGCAAGGAATACGATGCACTGAATAGTAGCAATTTAACACTATCCTCAAAAAATCTCTGCATGTGTCTCACAGATACTGCACATTCCTTCTGTTTCAATGAGCTGATATTCAAACAGTTACAAAAACAGCATTGTCCAATCCTGTCCTTCAAGTAGTAATACAATTAACATAATTGGCTGTTAATCTGCATAAAGCAGGGACCCAGGACCCATTCTCAGTAAGCACTCAACTCCTGACTTTGGAGGACCCATTCCAGCTTACACCAGGGGTAAATCTGAGCCGGAGTGCTTAGTGCTGTTATAGCACTTGGTACTCTTCTATCCTCAGAGTGAAAAAGAAATCTGGAGATGGATTACAGATGCAGACAAAACCTTCCAAGCCACATGCAGTTTGGTTTCTTTATCATCACTTAGTCCAGATACCATGAAATGTTCAATTACACAATGGCACAGACTCAGGTAACATTAATATATGACATCTATTATTCTGTGCATTCACCAGGGAGAAGGGAGCTTTCCTTCTCCCTGGCTGTACATTTTTAACATCTGCTATTTTAATGCAATTTTAGAATAATATTATTTCTGAGCTCTGGAGCAATGTGCTCATTGGAGGGCAGTCCTACAGAACCTAAATTAGCTGGCTTAGGTCACAGAAATATCTTATTTCAGCCTCTTTTTAGAAGCATACAATACCTGGGGAGAGTCTTCTGCTTGTTTGCACCTACCAAACACACAGTACAGAAGGATTTAAAGATACATTTAATATATTTTAAAGATGTTGAACACAGAACTCAGTGTGATTTTGACTACATTCCTTGATAATGTGGAGAGGAATCTTTACACAAATAAATGAGAGCACTTTCACTAGGAACATTCACCTGCCCTACACACTGGGCTCAGGATGAAACCTGTGTCCCAAGGCACTCTGCACAAAGGGGCAGCAAGAGGGCAGAGAGCTCCTGCTTCGGGCTCCCACCTCCTAGTTTGGATTTGGCACCACAAAATTTGGCTGTATCCACACTAACGGAGGCAGGATTCCCGAGGCACTGGTACCATCAGCCTCTCCAGCCAAGCCATCTCCTTCGGCAGGGATTTCCCAGCTGGCTGACCCTCCAGTTGCCGATACAGAAGTGGTGAGATTCAGCTAAAATAGCCCCATCTGGTGACTCCCGTTAGCATTACACAGGACGACCATCCAAAGTGCTTCGTTTCTAGTTAAATTCCCTCAACTAAGCAGTATAGTGCAAGACCCTAAGAGGTTTCCCTTACACCTTCCATCATTGAGCAAATACGCCAGCAGGGTAACAAGAGGCATCTGGTAACAGGAGACCACTCATAGCTCCCACAAAATTGAGAAATCCCTGCAGAGCTCAGGGCCTTCCTTGCAGCCAGAGCTGCCCTCCACACACCTCACCCTGTCTGTGTTTGGACACCGTGCTCCTCAGCCACTGCACGTAAATATCTGCCAGAGAAAGTGCTGCCCCTCTGCAGATAAGATCAGGTCTCAATAAATTCCTAGTACACAACTCCCTGCCAAACTGGAGGGGGGGGAAAGAATCAAACAAATGCAGAGAAGCAGAACCCCAAATGTCTCCCCAGAAGCTAAGAGCCATCTGCACCCTGCAGTGTGTCCTCATCTGCTTGCCAATGGCCTCCAAAGCAGCTCATTAAAAGCTTGCTTGGTTAAGTATCAATTGTTCAGACTTTGCAGTGTAGACATGGCTAATCCACAGCAGCATGAGATTAGATCAAATACTTGTTATTGTTTCCCTAAGGGTCAGGTTTGGATGGGTTTTCCCCACTGGACCATAAAACAGCCCATTAAGCCAGAACAGTATAGTGGAGTATTTAGTCCATCATCCAGTATGCTGAATTCAAACTTATGTTTGAATTCAACAGTCCTGATGTCTCTAAAAACCCTTCAGTCTCCCGTGCTGAAGTGGGAATATGATTTTCCTGGAGCAAACCAGGCAAAAAGCGAAAAACAAGCAAGAGCACTTCCCCTTCCACTGCCACCTCCCTTCCCAGGGTACATCAGAGTCAGTGTAAGGAGCTCTGAAACTTTCCCATGAACCAAAAGTAGATACAGTGGAGCAGAAGTATTGAGTGTCAGTCGTGACTGAGAAAATTATCAGGAAAGAGCAGATACCATCTGTCACATGGAACAGCAGCAGTAATGTGGAAATCAGACACCCAGGCATATGCTTGCTAATATTATCAATGAAACTAAAACCAAGGGCAACATACTTAAAATACCCTTACAGTGAGCCCACAGACAGCCTGCACGTGTGCTGCAGGACTGCTGCCTGAACAGGACTGGCAAAGAGTTGGACATGGAATCCACCACAGGATGAGCATGGCCTCCAGCATTAGCCCATCCTTCCCCACCTTGAATGCCAATGCCTCCAGCACCAAATGTTACAGCATTGTTGGGTTGATGCACTCAGATGTACCTTTGGTAACTCTTGTTTCATGCCAGATTGGTCAAAGTATTGAACATTTATTTTATTGCTGCCTAATTGACTTTCCTCCTCCCTGGATGGCACTAAGCACAGACAGAAAATTTATGTGTGATGCAATGTGATTTGCAACCAGCTGTGGAGTAAGCTGGCTTCCCAGTCACCTTCAAGGACAAAGAGGCACTGCAGACAAGATTTCTCTGAAAATACTCCCCCCCACCACAACCCTGCCTTCAGACTGCTATCCCCAGGTTTGCTGCTGCCCAGTAACTCCTCATGCACAAGCAGAGAGGAGCACAGCTCCCTCTGGGCCAACAGCAGTCACACGAAGAAAAGGGAACACATGGGCAGAAGTTCAACTCCTCTCAGTCACAGCTTCCTCTGGGGAGCTTCTGGCCTGTCATGGAGAGTGCCTCTTACCAACAGAAGCAGCAGACAATCTCTGGATTGTTTTGAAGCATAGAAGCTTAATTTCTCAAGTGTCAGAGAAGCAGCACAAGATTCATCAACCCTTAGCTTTATAGATTTATCTTTTTACCAGCTATTCCTCACCTTCCCCTCACTTTATCACCACCTCCAGTTTCTGATTATCTCCTGGCATCAAAACCATGCAACAGAGGCACTCCTGCTCTGCAGTAACCTTACAGCACTTGCACTCCAGTGGCACGACCCATTGTAATTAATAACCCTACTGCTCCCTGCTCCATGAGGAACAGCCCTGCTGAGGACAGGCACAAACAGCAAAGTCAGTTCTCGTGCTTCTAGATGAGATGTGCCATCCTACCCACTCATGTGAATGCGTAAGGAAGAAGGATGCAGCATCACTGGCAAAACCCAATCCTTTGAGAAAGGATTTTGGTGGCTAAGGGAATGGCTTAATGGGGCATTTCATACTAAAAAAAAAGTGTGAGAATATTAACAGTGACACTTGAAAGATAATTTAGAGGGGCATTAAGCATCATAAGCCTAGCACAGGGAGCAGTAATAAGCAACAAGGCTGGATAAACACATGTGGTAGTTATATAGGTAGTCTGGATAATCAGCCAACATATGGCCAGCTTGTGAATTCTGCCACAAAGTCTGAGAAGTCAGAAAGCTTATTTAAAGGGATAAGTTCTGTATTTCAGCCTAAATCCTGTTAATGTGTTTCTAAACAGGTCGCAAAAAAAACAGTTATAAGCAATTTCTAGAGAGCATAATTAAGCTTCCATTGTCACATGCCTTAAGAGGTATTTATTTTTCATGAGTAGAAGATCAGAATTATAGTTTAATTATCCAGAGTTCTAAAGAGATACTTTTATTCAAAAAGTCATTGATTGGCTTACAAGAAAAGCTCCCATAAACCTTAATAACACAAAGCAAGCAACACAAAGGGAAGTTTATTCTCTAACTGCAGTGGTACCTACCTGAGAGGGGTTACCCCTCCTGGGGTGGCGGAGTATGACCATGAGCACAGGTCCTGTCACTGCTGTCTGGTGCCCTCTCCTGGCACCAACTGTGACACGACTTAGTAAATTCTAGCTAGTAACAATTAGATTTCATACCTTCTGCATATCATAACTACAGCCTACCTTGTGGACTGATTAGAAACTGGTTAAACAAAACAAAGCTTCCTTCTACCCAAAGGAGGAGACAGCTAGGCTACATAGGTCTATTTGAAAGAAAGTTTTGATAGAAATTTTTTGTTTCCCACATAAATCAGCTTCCAGTCTTCAAGCTTACAATGAAAAGTACTCTTACACCTGCTTTATGCCCAGCATCTTTACCTCTTTCTCTGAAGCACTGAGCACACAGGATGCAGGTCCAGATCCTCCACACACCAGCGCAGAGCAGCAGCTTTGTTTCCCTCAGGCCTTGCTGTGATTCCATGTCTCACAGCCATCTCCAGGGGCTTTTCCTAGGCCTGGGATCACTCCGGGCAAGTGCTCTACAAACAGAAGATATTAGATGGTGAAAACCGGAGCTTAAAACATTTTGCAGCCTGGCCACCTCATCACTTTATCACTATACTGCTTTAGCAGCATTTCTCTTTCCAAACCCACCTTCTTCTCAGGCCCAGCAATTACAACTTTACCCCCCAAAGACTTCCTCTCCCTGTCAGTACACTTCAGGGAAAATACAGTCCCTGCTCCCAAGAAGTCTGAGCCAGGGACAAGAGAAAAAATTGTGGCAAAGGCAACTGACCAGAGGGCAAGCTTTTTTGGAAGGTGAGAAAGGGGTGAGGCTCTCCACTTCATTTGTAACTTTTTAATAATCCAGGCTCATTCCTAGGTACTTTTCACACCAACTAGTGCCCTGTAGGGACTTTTTTCCTTCCTGAGATGCACCTTATCAGTGCTCCAGCTGACCAGGCTGTAGTGAAATGGGAGTTAGGACAGAGAGACCTCAGCCATGCCTGCTTCTCCTGCACCTTCCTTCGGGCTAGAACAGCTGGTTTTCCTCATACCCTACAGCTCCTCCTAAAGAAGTGACAGTCTGGGGATAGAACAGGTCCCAAAACAGCAGTAGCATCTCCAGGGTTCTCCTCTTCCACACAGCTGAAGTCCCCTGTGCTGTGGGAAGCAGAGGCTTGCCCGACCCTCACCCTTAGGCCTGCAGATTCCCCAGCACAACAGTTGAAGGGACCACCTTCTAAACCCCACTCCTCTAAGCAAGAAAATATATAATAAAACCAAAAGATGCAGAAAGCCTGGGTATGTTCAAATACAGAGTTCAGGCTGTGCACCTCTCTCCAGGACCAAGATTTGGAAGGGTCAGAAAGGCTCTGCCTGCTGACAGGAAGATGGCGGCTCCCACGTTCCCGCCATCCCGGGGCAGCACCTCAGGGCTGTGCCACAAGGAGGAATGGCTTTTACAGCCAAACCTTGAGGAAAATGAAGCATTCACATCATCATCGAGTGACATGTGGCTGAAGCCTGAGCCAGCCCTTAGTCTGGCTCTCCCTTCAGCTTACCATCTCATTCATCAAAAGAAATTTAAGGGAAAAAAAATCAAAATAACAATGACAGACACATTGCAGTGAGATGGCAAACAGGGAGGGAACATCCCTGAAGGAATGGAAGTGGCAGCCACCAGCAGCTCTGCTGGGCACTGCCCCTGCAGGAGGAATTATGATTTCAGAGATCCCAGCAGAGGACTTTAAAAAAATTTTTTTAAAATTTATTTTTTTTTCATAATCAGCCATGACTGCATGCCCTGGGACACACCCTCCTTGGTGAGTACAGCCAGAGTTATTGATGAAAGAATAATTAATAAACATGGGGAAGTTGAAAGCAGCCTGGTGAAGGGTTAAAATATTGGAATAAGGGTTACTGCCAAAATCTAGGAACACAAAATGCCAGACCTCCTGTGTTTTTATTGCAGAGTTCTTTGCTGCCTCCACCAAAAAATACTTTGGTCTCTATACTGAAGTCCCTTAACAACATCTGAAGGATGTCTTCCCTCACACCCTGGAAGGGGAGCCAGGCTGGAACATAAGTAGGTGGTACATAAGGTTTGCATTAACTTCATATGTCTAAACAAAAAGGTGTCAAAGCACTGAAAGTCATCAGCTGAAAAAATTCTTACAAATACAATTTAATTGCAAACACAACCCTTGTCTTTCATTAGAGATTCTTAAAATAATAGTGCTTTTACATGGATCCAGATGTAGTCCTTTTGGGACAAACTAGATACCAACCTTCCCAAAGAACAACCCTGACTTTGTTCATGTGACACTGCAGTTACACAGACACCAGGCTTTAAAGGCAAACACTGAGTCAACAGGACTCAGTTCTGTGTGGAACAATAAACATACCTGTACTTGCTACCCTTAGACCTTTAAAATACACAGAAAGCATCTTAAGACCGAGTTCACAACATACATAATTTCTCCTAGAAAATTGCTTGTCTCCAAAAACTTCCATACCTAAAGTCTCTGCAGCCTCATCATACCTCTTCATCCACAAATTTTATCTCCTACTTCTATTTCACCTCCAGTTAAAGACAATATTAAAATGGTTTCACCCACCTCTGAGAGGAAGTACATTTCCACAAACATTATATTTAAACAATTTAACCACAGAATTTTAATTTGGAAAAGTCTACCAGTTCATTCTGGGGAACTTATAGTGACCCATTATGAACTCCTTCTTAAAATATAGTGTCTCCCCAGAACTACAGCCTTTCATGTACACTTACATTAAGTGTCTACTTAAATCTTTCCTCCTAACCCACCTGACTCCAGTACCTCTCAGCCAGCTTTCTCCTGCAGGAACTGAAGCTAGCTACACTGAAAATATAGAAAGTAACCAACTACTCAGAACTATCATATTGAGCAGTATTCTACAAGATGAGTGACTAGTTTTACTATTTTATCTGTATAACTTACCTGCAAAGGAGAGGCAGAAGTTACTCAGAGCAGTAGGAGTATTTACCTATCTCTCTTTAGATAAGAACTCAACAGAAAAGCTGGAAAAAACTCACATGCAGGAATATTCCTTCCTTAAAACACTTCCAAAAACTAAACAAATCCCCCTTTTCCTCCTTGTCAGTGCAGTAACACCATCAGGAGCTATCTGCCCACGACCCACATACTCTGGGATCAAAGCCATGAGATAAAAAAAATAAAAGACTTCAACCTTCTAGAGTTTAAATGCTTTACTCTTTCAGGATATCTTGAGTACTCACCTAATCAAGTAGAAAACCCCAAAAACCCCACCTTTTTGCCCTATTCTTGCTTTTAAGGGCTTGTGTTCCCAGCAGCCACTGGGAGCTCATCAGTGACAATGTGAGGAAATGGAAACACCTGAGGCAGCTGCAGCTGAAGCAACACCTGCCCCTTCATCATGGTCCTAACCAGAACTTAGTTAATGAAAAAACCAAAAGTGTTAACAGTTCCAAATAAGGACAGGGGAGAGGAGTCCTGTAACCCATGTCAGAGCACAATCTGGCAGCCATGGTCACCACACACCTCAGTTTTCAGATCACTGTAGGGGAAGTATGCAAGACTCAGTCACCAAAATAACCTTGCTGCTATCAGCTGGACTGTGATGGGGTGAAAACAACCTCATTGCTATCAGCTGGACCATGCTGTGGAGGGGCAAAAGGGGTATCTGTGTCCTGGCAACCAGATGGGGGCAGTCCTAGACCACAGATCCCTCCAGGTCCCACAGCTCCATGGTTCCCACCCACTCCTAGGGTGCCCAGACATGTGCCCTCCCAATCCCAGTGCCAGACACAGAGGGATGTGCCATGAGATTCCCTCTGCTCAGGGCAGAAAAGGGATGGCCAGGGGGACAGTGAGCTGGGGAGCAGGATGTTTCCTAGCAAGCAGCTCTGGGGGTCAAGAGAAGAGGAGAACTGATATATATTCAGGTTTCTCCCAAACTGATCTTCTTCCTTTGCTCCAAATCAGCATCCCTCAATGAGGTTGTTCTAATGACAGAGGGGTATTTATTTTCATGCTCACCACCTCATGGTTTTCTGTCCCTTCAGACTGAGCCACAATTAACTCTGCCCTGTCCTGACAATGCAGCTTGTGAAAACCATGAGCGAAATGTTTCCAGGTCAGCTGAATTCAAATTCTCATAGGTCAACTTTATTCTGTGGGTCATTTGCTGTTTTATTCAGATACCAGCAGCTGGTCATGATAAACAGATCAGAAGAACAAAAAAACTGAGCCACTTTCTGGCAGAAAGAGGTATTCCTGAGATAACATTCCACAAAAAGGTATCGCTTCCTGTGGCCACACATGCCTTGGCCACCATGCACCCCTTTGAAAAATGGACGTTTTGTTGTTGTCTGACATTAATCTCTGAGAAAGGGGACTGTACACTTCTGGCACATACAATCATTCTCTGCTCTTACTTCTGCTCTAAACCACTGTGAATTTGCACTGAAAATGATGAAGCAATGCTAGTATGGAGCCAGCTTATGTAAGAGGAAACCCAAGCCTCATGCCTACAGTTTGTATTTAAAACACGTTGCCTGCATGGATTGCTGTGTATGACATAATTAAGGTAACACATCATCTAGTGCTGGAGCAACATGAAACAGAGCCTGCCCTACCTGACCTTTCCCGTGTTATTGGAAGCTCATTCATATCCAGAACACATACAGAGTGAAAGAACAAAAGCATGTGCACTGTTATTCCCCTTTCTGTGCTCAGTTTACTCCTGAATATTGTCATCTACAAAATATTCCTGAGCAGGAGAACAGCTTAGGTGATAGACTGTACTGGAACATTTTCTCAACACAGTTTGAGAGTTGCAGGCTCTGGCCACAGCTGTTCAGCATTATGCTGCTGTAGAGCTTCCACTTTTCTCCCCAGCTCATCCCATATGAGTTCAGCAGATCTGGAAGGAAGGTGGAGAGGACTATAGCTATATATTTACATGCTATCTGTCTTCTTCCTCAATGAACAACCTCAAGCCATCTGGCTCTAAATTACTGCTCCATATCATACCAAAATCCTCAGCAGATCAGAATAAATGCTCAGAAATGCATCTCCCCAAAGGGTCTCATTTCTGAAAAATTTGTTCATTGTGAATATTTCTATGAATTAATTTTTGAAGTGTGTAAAACTCTTACCCTCCTTCCTTCCTTGATAAGATCATAACTGGGGAAGGGAAATGCTTTCCTACAGATATGCCCCTCAGCTCCAGTGTTCTACACAGGCAGGACACAGCTACAATTGTCAGTGCAAAGCAAAGAAATGCAGTGTATTTTTCCAGCTTTCAAAATCTGTCTCAAGATTGGGATCTAACATTGTGGCAAATGGTGCTTGCTCTGATGACAGGCCAGGTTACAAAAGTGCTTTTTCCAAGGAAAGAAGTGTACAGAGTGTGTCACTGCTATAGCCCAAACCAAGGTCCTTTCCAGAAGTCTTGTCACATGGACACATGTTCCACATAAACAGAGGACTGAGGCAAACTCTATAATTTTCTATTCTTGTTTTGTTTTTTTTTTTTAAAGCAGAATCAAAGCTACAACAGATTTGTTTTCTATTCAGGGATAAATACATTTTTACACCCCAGAGCAGCTGAATAAGAACACAAAGCATAAACATACAAAGAGAAGCAGAATGCAACAATTTAGGTAAAACTAGGGAAGTCAGTCTGTGTTCTGCATAAACACAGTGGGAGGAATGAGTCTCATCCTAGATCCCATGGAAATCCACGGAAAATAGAGGTTTATATTCTAGCTTTTAATATTACAGTTATTACTATTTAAATCAAAGCAGTGTTTTAGTCTACAGTTTCCCATGGTTTCAGAGAGGTGCTTTTTTATTCTGATCTATGCTTTGGAGAAGAAGCTTGCTTCTCTTCTACTTAGCAACAGGAAAATGAGGTATATTAAGAAAATATTTTCAAAGCCAAGTTGCCAAAGTTTCAAATTTCTCACTATGTAACCAAATCTCGAAAGATCCCAGAACTTGGAAAAAAGGGGCAGAGACTTCTGAGGTTTTCCCACCCTTAATATTTACATTCACAAATGTTTTGCGGTGCAAGATTCTGAGAAGTGGTCAGAGTGATTTCCCCATGTTTGTTTATCCACGTTGACACTGTGGCCAGCTGGCTTGTGAAATAATAATGAGACTCTTTCAGTCTGCTACAGAAGGAACTCCACTTTCCATATTGCTCCAAGTCAGATGGGGCTGTTGTTCTTGGAGCTGAGCTGTAACTCCAATCAGCTGCTGTAACTTCCAATCAGTGTTACCTTTCCCTACTTGAATTGTATTACAGAGTTAATATCAATTCAGGGCACACCCATGGTCCTGGTGGTGTGTCTGTTGGTAAAAGTGTTCCTGGGAGCAGTGTTGCACCTATATGGAATGGACCCACACAGAAGATGAAATCCTGGCCTTGGTAAAGTTCATGTTAGGTCATGGACATGAGCCACCAGCATGCCCTGGCAGCCAGGAGGGCCAACCAAGTCCTGCATGGCATTGCCAGCAGGTCAAGGGAGGTGACTGTCCCACTTTACTTTGCACTGGTACAGCCCCATCTTGAGTATTTTCTGCAGTTTTGGGCACCACAGTACAGAAAGGACATAGAGCTACTGGAGAGTGTCCAGAGGAGGGCTATGAGGTTGGTGAAGAGTTTAGAGGGAAAGCTTTATAGGAGCAGCTAAAGGCACTTGGTCTGTTCAGCCTTGAGGGGACACCTCAAGGCAGCTCAGTGCTTCCTTACTAGGGAAGGAGAAGGAGCAGACACTGACCTCTTTTCTCAGGTGATCAATGATAGGATCCAAGGGAATGGTAGGAAGATATGCTGGGGGAAGTTTAGGTTAGACATAAGGAAAATGTTTTTTCATCCAGAGAGTGGTTGAGCAGTGGAACAGCCTCCCCAGGGAAGCAGTGATGGCACCAAACCTGCCTGAGTTCCCAAAGCCTTTGGATGATGCTCTCAGGCACATGGGGTGATTCTTGGGGTGCCCTACACGGGGACAGGAGTTGGACTTGAGGGTCCTGATGGGTCCCTTCCAACTCAGCAGATTCTGTGATCTCCTTTTGGCTGCAGTACTATGAAGCAGTCTGTCTGTCCTTCCAGAGAGCAAGACAGGAGGTGGTACCAAAAGTAAGAAGATGCTAAGTCCTGAGTGCACAACCCCAAATGTAAAAGGTTACGTGATGGCAGCAAGCTTGAGAACTCCACACAGTCACTTGTTTGGAATCAGGAGATTCCAAACCCTTTTTCTGCAGGTCTTAATGCAGAGTTAGGGTCTGAAAAGCAGTTTGGATGAGAACAGCACAGCAATATGCTGAATCTTTAGAATAAATCATAACAATTATTTCTGCAAGTACTCTGCCCATTACCATGAATGAAAACTTCATTTTTTGGTCTATAGCCAGAACCTATGAAATCACAGCCCTGTGGTCTATGTCACTCATGCAGACAATGCAGGCAGCAAGAGGCAAATATCCCCTGCCCTGCATGTGTGGGTTACTCAGGTGGCATGGCCAAAGGGCTGCATAATTCCACCAGGGGTCAGGGCTCTGCCCTGCACTCCTTGTTTGCCTTGAGTGTCTATTTGTACTTCTTTAAACTTCCAGCATGCAGCTTTTAGGATGAAAATCTACAGGTTCTAAAGCTGCCCAGAAGCTGTGACTGCTCCTCTCTGCCTTTGACACTAGGTGCCCATTCTGATTGGTGTTACACATTTCCCAAACACCTCCCAATTTCACATTAGCCTTGGGAGGACATAAGCAATCACAGGGGTGTTCAGTCTTCTCTAATGACTGAACCAAAAAATGAAAGGCATGCGTACTCCTATTGCAAAGGTTTTCCCAGCCTTCCCTAAGTAATTGATGTCAGCATCCATCAATACACCACTTTTTGCTGCTATGGCTCAGCAGCATTTACAGTAAGTTTCCTTTTTAACTGTGCTTTTATTTTTCCAATTTCCTGCTCATATAATCTTGGCCAGTAAATTCCTTGTTTGGGTTTTATGACTTTTTGATCATATTTCTTAGAAGATAATTCTTTTGGGATGTCACAGGCATGGAGGAGCTCAGAAGAATTATTGTTGACGAGATGTTTGACTGTGGACAAGTGTTCCTTGTTAAGAACAGGTTCTATTTTCTACTTATAAAAATAAACTTCCTGCACACTCCAGTTACAAAGAAATAGCCTTGTTTTTATAAGGACAGATTTATGTTTGAAGCCAGCAAGGGGCTTAGTCCTTTCTGGCCTTTTATCACATTCATGCTTGCTTTCCATTGCCCTTGCTCAACTTTTGAGAAACTCTTCTAAGTACATCATCAACTCCTGACCTAAAGCAACACAAAAATGCCTTAAAAAGAGGCTTGTGTGTCTGCTGCAGACTAGCACAGACTGCTGAGGCTACCATACCTACACCTCAGGGTAAGGGCTAGGGTCAGCCCACCCATCCTTGGTTCCTGCTGGCTCTGTCCTTTCCTGGTGTTAATAATTTCTGCATCTTTTACCATGCTCATCACCTTGCAGCCCTTACACCACTGCAGATGTAAATGCCTACAGCAATAGCATGAACTGCCTGGAGTTACCCAGGGATGCCATTGCAGAGCTCTAAGTACAGCCTGGCCCTCCTGGGTCTCATTTTGTTTTTTGGTTTTTTTTTTCCTCTTAGTGCCATCTTTACCAGCCTCCCAAGCTGCAACTTGGCCCAGTTGACTGCAAGGAGCTCTGGCACACAGAATTGAATGGAGTTGTTAAAAGATTTTAAACCAATCATCCAGAAAAGTCACCTCATGTCACACAGGGTGAAGACAGTGGAAATCTAAGTACTTCAGTCATTTCTGGCTTAAATCTTGGCAGAAGCCATGATTCAATGGACATTAAAGCATGCACTTAATTAAAACATCTAACTTTCCCCACCTCTGGTCAGTAAGGCATGTAAATGTATTTGTATTCACAGTGTTGTCAGAAACAGCTGTTTCGTGCCCTGTGACCTGAAGCAAAGTACTCCACACACTTTTGGCCTGGCTTTGGACCACTGTGGTGTTGTTCCCAGAAGAAATGAAGATTTATGGCCATGCTGCAGTGGAAAGCCTTCAAGTCCTGCCCCTGCTGGTTGCATCCTCTCCAAGTTCTGGCAGCCTCACCCCCTTGGGTCTGAAACCTGGGCATTAGCCCCTCTCTGCCATCTGCCTTACATTATTTGTGTGATTTCAGAAAGGTCTCACCTGCTCTTAGGAAGGCTGGTGTCCAGGAATATAAAATCTTAGATCATAAAAAAATTTAAAATAAATCAATAAATCATCTTCTAAGTTCTCTGTAACTTGGTTGTAAACACGGGGCCTGAAAGGGATGATATGTTGACAAAATCAAAGTTGACTCTTAGAGCTCTGGAACAGTTAATGATGATGAAGGGTTTTATGTTATACACAGGTTATTACCATTGTAACAACCACCATTATTTCTTTTTAATCTTTTGTTAAGTACAAAGAGAAGAAGGCAGGGACAGGAAGGAGGGGAAGCACACCTTAATAATCTCTACTTTAAAGCCTTACGAATTTTATTCTTTTTAAAGTCCACATTCATCTCACCCTTCGTGAAAAAATATCAAATAACAGAAATTCCCACAAAATGGCATCTCCACATTTTGAACAATATGTACCTCAAAGGGGCATTGTGAGCCTGAGTTAATTGGCTCCATCCTCACACACACTGGGCTCTCTGGCTCCAATCCAGCAGAGCATTTAAAGTGCAAGTTTCTCACCAGCCAGCCAGTTTTGCCTCCTCCCTCTGCCTATGTTTAAAGTTAAGCATGTGCATAAGTTCTGTACTGGAGCAGGGTCAAAAGCAGCAGCATCTCACAGCCTGAGCCCTCTGTATCTCTAAAGTATCTTGAGGTCTTCTGAAAAAGGGCAGTGCAGTACCAGAGAGGCATGTGTTCACATATGGAGCTGTATGCTAGCCTTAAAATGTAACTGCATGAGTCTCTGTAGGCTTGAAGGACCTGCACTTGCCTCGGTTTTTTTATTTTTTCAATAAGCAATATTTAAAATATGAGGCACTCCAGAGTTGTTATGAAAATGGCAGCTGTGCCCCTTCCTGATGGGAAGGAAAAAACATGCAAACAAACTCACCCCCCCACAGAGTGAAAACTACTTGATATTCACTGACTTACAGCCTGTATTTCAGCATCCCCCTGTTTCAGGGAGATGAAAACAAGCATTTTGTCATCAGTGTGCTGATAAAAGCATTAAGCAGCATGTGAGAAGAAAAAGAGAGAAGAGGGGTGGACCTAACTACAGCACGGGGGTAAAGCCCTGGGGTGACGGTGGGCTCACATTAACCAGATGCTGGCAAAGGTACAGGAGTGGGAGGAGAACAGCACTGCTGGTCCTAACTGAGCCTTTTAATCAACCCAGGAATGGATTCCACGTGTCAGGCTCCAGCTTCCCACGCCGTGCAGGGATCGTGGGGCCGTGGCCAGCAGAGGGAGCCAAAGCCCCACGGCAGCGGCTCCGGCCCGGGCTGGACCCTCCCCTGGGCTGGGCTGGGCTGGGCTGGGCTGGGCTGGGCTGGACCGGGCTGGGCTGGGCTGGGCTGGGCTGGGCTGGACCGGGCTGGGCTGGGCTGGGCTGGACCGGGCTGGGCTGGACCGGGCTGGGCTGGGCTGGGCTGGGCTGGGCTGGACCGGGCTGGGCTGGACCGGGCTGGGCTGGGCTGGGCTGGGCTGGGCTGGACCGGGCTGGGCTGGGCTGGGCTGGGCTGGGCTGGACCGGGCTGGGCTGGACCGGGCTGGGCTGGGCTGGGCTGGGCTGGGCTGGACCGGGCTGGGCTGGGCTGGACCATCCGACGGAAACCCGAGAAGTCTCCGGCACAAAAAACTGATAAATCTGCCTTGAAGATGCATGCAGCTGAATTTTGGTCAATAATGACCAAAAGTGGCATCGTGAAACTGAATATTGAGGTATCCAGGTAACAGTTTGGGCTGCCAGGCAAGTTGAGATGCAAACTGACTGCAAAGCAATGTGTCAAATATGAGCAACAGGGCATGATCCTCAAATGATGAACTGTGAAGCAAGAAGTGCTGCCCACCAAGGAATTTCATAGTGTCAAGGCCAATAAAATTGTCTTAAAGTTTGATTTATTCCACTTGGTCACTTTTGTACTAGCTTTAGTCTTGTTCAGCTTTGCTAGAGTTTAGCATACCAGTCCAAACTAGAACCCTAAACCTCTAATAACTCCTTTCTGCAACAAGTAGCTTGTAAAACTTGGTAAGGCTACTAACTCAGAAGGCTAAATGCCTGATCAGAATAAAGAATACCTTAAAAAAGGCTGGGTCTGAGGCTAAGCTCTGCCTCTGATGTACAAGGCAGTAGCTATCTGGGTCACTACCAACCATAAGCTCCTAGAGCTGTGCAGGGTTTTTAGTTTGCCTCCAACCACAGAATTAGCACTGATCACTGTTAGTCAGAGAAACTGGGGCAGAAAGCAGCTGCTCTTTCATTTTGTGATGGTGACTGACAGTCATCAGCCCTTCAGGCTTTAAAACAACAAATCTTTGTAAGATGGAAAAACAAAATTATTCTTCCCTGACAGGTAGGTGACCCCACTTGGCTCTGTGGTATCCTCGAGGGAACAGAAACCACTCCCTGATCCTCAGCTGGAACGTGGACACATGTGCCACCCTTCCCCTGGCACAGACATAAAGGGGCTGTAGTGAGTCAAGGGTGTGCAAAGAGAAATGATGGCCAGAGCTCAGTGTTCACATTCCTGACTGCAGATGTGACTCTTCCTATGTGCCCATCAGGTTTACTCTTCAGTGCCCATCAGAGAACCAGTGTCCAGCTCTAAAGGTACTTTTAGGGGAGTTGCAGCCCTGCCCTCACCATGGCAGAGCAGGTACAAAGCTGCAGCAAGGGCAGGATGGTGCTTGTGGTACCCATGGTGCTGGCTGGCCCTTGACAGATGAGGCTACATGCATCCCAGTGAAGCTTGGGGTCCTGCACTTTTCCAGGTTTTTCCTCCCACTAATGAGGCAGAGTGACTGCTTAAAGCAGTGGTAATATCCTGACTTCTCTTGCAGTCTTCACTGGAGACTTCTTTCTTTCTCTTGCAGGACCAAGAAGAACACAAGAACATAAATGTCTGAGACAGAGCAGCAGAGGGACATTTTCCTCCCTGATGCAACAGCTTCCAATGCTGGCAGTTGCAGTAATGCAGTGCATTAATGTGCTTATTAAGCCTTTACAAACTGAGCTTGTTTCACCAAATGCTAGAAGGCTGAGGGGAGGTAAGATGTGGATGCTGCTCACAATACTGAGCACACGGGGTAACTGCACTCTCCAGTCATACCCTCCAGACCTACACATCAAACCTGGTACATGCTGCCTCCTTGGTAGAAGTCTCTCTCAAATGTAGACAACCTTTGCAGCTGGAAACATTTTCTTGACAGCTCCATGGTCTTCCTGGGCTAATGCCCTGCTCCTGGGTAACCAGATCACTGCCAGGAGCTGCATGGAAATTGTTCTGTTCACATTTGGCTTTTGGTGGGACAACGGCTTCAATGATACAGCCCCTAATGCTCTCTCATTGATTGCTGGTATCAAATATACTGGCAACTTGTTCAGATTTCCTTGATGCATTTTTTGTAATCAAGCCCATCTCTTCATCCATCTTTTGAATCAATTTTATGGTCCAGAGGGCAGAGCTGTTTGTTGGCAGGTGTAACTCTGGTATTGAAGTAGCTTTGGAGCATGAATCAAAGGGAAGAGGGCCTGAGTGTAGAGAAGCTTCTGGTTATTCTACTAAAACCTTAACAATACTTGGTAGCAAAATATTTAATACACTTCTATTTTTAAAAATATCTGTGAAATGAAAACAATAAACAGCTGCTGATGGCTTAATACCTTCAGTGTAGCTGGGGCATTCGATCAATCAGAAAAGCAATTTCTTGTGAGCATATTTCAAAAGAGTGGAGGTTATTGCTATGATACATCTAACCATAATGGCACTGGAAGAAATATATCCTCTCTTGGGAGCTGTGAAAGAGCTCAGTAGCCAGTTTGTTAGATCCTCTGCTGAGTCCACAGTCATCTTTGAAAAGCAAAGAATATGGATAAAGCAAAGATCTGACCAATTTATCAGAAAAGGTTCCTTGGAAACAAACTTATTTGTAATGCAGCTACAGGAAAGGGGAGGTCAAGTCCTGGATGCTCCACTGTCAGAACCCAGGTGCTGCTGCCTCTCATCCTCCCTGCAGCACAACCACTCAGAAGCAAACACTTCTTACAGCAATGCACCTCCTGTGATGCTAATGGGTGTTGCCAGCCTTGTCTCCTGAGAAAACAAGATGCAGGCAACCAAGCAGACTTGTTGCATCTAATATCCTAAAAAAGCATATTCTCGTCACATGAATCTTCTTCTAACCTATATGATCTGGGCCAAAGTGCTGGAGGAAGTAATAAAATATCTGTGTTTCCCAGGAATGGGAACCAATGCTGTTGGTTGTTTCTGATGTGCAAGAGTGGTGCAGCTCTACAGAGAACATTTTGTCTGCTCGACCCCAGGGCAAGCACTTTATGCACCTGTAATTGCTGTTTAATTTTTAAATAGGTTCCTACAGAACACTGCATGCATGTGCTTTTTTTGTTGTTTATGAAATAGGAAATATGTTGTTTCTTTAAAACAACGGGTTTTTTTCAGTGCCTGAAGGATTATAAAATTTTGTTTGTGTGTGATAAGTCTGCCATAGCTATTGAAAAACAAATGCATCCATACTCTTGCTTTATTGTATTCCTTTCTTTGTTTCTAGCTCATCAACAAGCAGAACTGAATTGCTCCAGGTTTGGCACTGTGTACAAGAGCCTGTCAGCCCAGCTGCAGGCAGGTTTGTGGGCAGCTCCAGGACCATTCCCCAGCAGGGAGCAAGTCAGGCAAAGAACTGTGCTGCCCAAAGTGCATTCCCTTGTTCCCCAGGGATAGTTCTCCATGCGTCAATTGATTTCTATCTCTGGTGGAGCTGGCTGATGTATGTGGGATTTCCTGGCTTTGAGAGCTACCTACAAAACTTGCATATTGATTGGATTCTCCTAGGACAGGGAGTGGCATCACACCACTTCTTTTCCTGAAGTCCAGAAAGATTAGCACTACCATATCTAGGTTACTACCATACCTAGTAAATTATTTTCTGGGTACTCAACAGACACTTTTGGTGTAGGTGGTGGGCAACGAGGTGATGGGGAGGTGAGCCAGGGATGATGAGATCAATATTACATCATTACATTATTACTGCATCATTGTTGACCACAAGCAGCAGCCATCCTGTGAGTTAGATAGAGGTTTTAGGAACAGAGACTCTACCAATCCAGCTGTTTTACAAATGCTCTGCATTTGCTTTTAGCTGTTTAAATGTGACTCCCGGGATCCAGCAGGCACTAGGACCTGCCTGAAGCCTTCATGCCGGAGAGTGTTCCGAGGGGATAAATATAGCACAGCCCAGCTCAGCCCATGCACGTTGCTGGGGGAAGCAACCAGCAGCCAGAACCTCCAGTACCGGGCTGTGCCGTGGCTCCGATGCCTCAGGGAGGGCTCGGCTGGAGAGCTCTGCCCCAGGGCAGTGTTCCTGCTGTCGCTACGGCCTCGGCTGCCGATGCTCCAGCTCTGCAAGGTCACTCCCTGGCTGCTCATCAGCAGCGCCAGGGCAGCCTGTGACACGGAGCTGCTCAGACAAGAGGGAGTCACCTTCTGCATTAATGTCACCAGGCAGCAGCCCTTCCCCGAGCTCCAGCGGGTGCGGGGCATACGAGTTCCTGTGTTCGACGACCCAGCTGAAGACCTCTATCAGTATTTTGAGCAGTGCAGCGATGCTATCGAAGAGGCTGTGAAGAGCGGTGGGAAGTGCTTGGTTTATTGTAAAAATGGGCGCAGCCGCTCAGCTGCCATTTGCACTGCTTATCTGATGAGGCACCGAAAGCTCCCCCTCAAGGATGCCTTTGAGGTATTGTACTTACATTTAGACATCTTTTGGGTAAGAAGTGCAGTGCTTATAGTGAGTAAGGATGATTTCTCCATAGAATTATTAAGGTGGTGTCATCTGTTTACTCACACTTATAGAGATACTCAATATCGGAATAGAAATTCCACTCTTTTTTCAGCCCCATCCTGGACAAATAAGCTTGCTGTGTGAGGTTTCTCAGGCAAAGATAAATACAAATGGGCTTCAAGCACTGGTAGCAAATAGGCAGAGCTGGTTGTTTTGTATCACCTTCACTGTTGTTTGCTTAGTCATGGTAAGTTACAGACAGACATAAAGCAAGTGAGCAAAAAGGAAATAAGTATATGCAGATGTTGTTTTGCAGTTGCTTTGTATGACCTGACCTCTGTGACAGTTAAACACAGCACAGAAACATCTGTCAGGAATTCCCCAATAGCTCAGGACTGGCCTGCTATGAGCTATGGCATCCCATCCTTATTAGGAAGCTTTTCCAATAGATAACAACTTGAGCTCTATGGTCTTTTAGTCTTCACCAAAGTCTCTAATTTAGAGGGCTGTTTTGCTCAAAACTAGACAAAGGCATGCAGATCCACGACCAAGTTTCACTCTCTTAAAAGATGAGTGAAAGGGACACTTCAAAGAACATTCCCATTCCAGTGAATTCCCCAGCTGCTCTTCATGTCTTGTCCATGATTCCATTCTGTAACACAGTCCACGTGCCAGGGGGTTTCAGCAAGCATGGTGAAGTCCGCTCACCAAAAATACCTGCTTATTATTATGAAAACCAAAGTAAATCTCAAAATCTAAGAGGAAGAGAGCTGTTTTCATGATACCCTGATTGTACAACATGTCTGCTTTTTTTCTAGACTGTGAAGACTGCCAGGCCAGTAGCAGAACCCAATGCAGGATTTTGGTCTCAGCTGCAGAGATATGAAGAAGATTTGAAGATACCAAAGCAACCTGATCTGCTGAGCAAAGGACTTAAAACCAGCAATGTGTGAAGATGTTTTAATGAGAGTTCAGTGGCTTGCTGCAGATTGAAAATACTAATAATAATCACTTCATGTATTACCTACACATAAAATGCCTTACTCCCCAAAGTGAGTTGATGGTTCATCAAGTTCATTCAGAGTGTGACCAGTGAAGGTGCCTGGGAAAGGGGCAGATAAACAGGGAGAAAGAGCAGAAATGGGAAGTGGTTGGAAGGACTGTAAACAAACCAGTGAAAGGCATGGTATCTTCAGCATTTATTTTCCTCTGAATGATATTGAATACAATGATGATGTACTGCACGAATGAATGAAGTTCACAGGGATTTCACTCTCAGTTTCAATGGAACTTCCCAGTGAAGTCACGAGAAGATCTGATGCCAGACCAAGGAAGCTCTGAATTCATCACCCCCATACTGGATCATAATTCATGTTCATGAACTGACAAAATCCTTTGGTGAAAAACCAACACTGGAACTTCTCAGTTGCTGCCTAAGCTCTGCATTTTCCTCACTTCCCATAAAATTAGCTAAAAATCCAGAGAAGAGAATATACAGATGATGGTAAGGAGTTCAGCTCCCACCATGCCAGTTAACTGCCTTTTCAGCTTTGAAAATTATTCTCCAAAAGACCAAGAGGATTATTTTTAAGAGTAGTCAATAGTGGAAAAGATGACACTGGCGTTCTAAAAGAAATCATCACTCCTTTTAGCTCTCCTTACTAAGCCTGGCAAGGTCTGCCAATTCATCCCTTAATGTGTCAGTTTACATGTCAGCTCTACCTGTATGCAAGGAACATGGCTAAATCATTTCTGCTGAGACTGCTTACAGGTTGCTCTGTGAAATTAACTGCTGGGATATCAAGGAAGCTGCACCAAACTTCTAAGTTGGACTACGATTTTGCTTATCATAAGATGTTAAAAGCAGAGAGGAACACAAAGGTGTTTTGTTGAATTGGATTAATACATTTGTAATTTAAAAGGGACAAGTTACAAAATTGTACAGTGAACCTGCAGTGTCAAACTCCATTCCACATTGCTCAAGAATCAATATGAATTAAAGTTACTTCACTGTCAAGTGTCTAAGTGCTTACATATGGCAAGCATATGCTTCCAGCAGTGGAGTAGCTTAAGGCAGAAATTCTAATGGTGGAACAATAATGAAGAATAAAGACACTGGGGAATTACATAAATTAGACAATTCAGATGCAGAAGTTCCCAAAGTTAAAGGTTGCTCAAAGTTAGAATAGGGTTATTTTGAAAGCTGAGAACATGGATATAAAAATAAGGAATTAAGGCTATAATCTTCTTAGTTATCACAAGGCATTTTCACACCAGATGCTTTCTCCACTACCAGCTGTGTTTGATTCATTCTGTATAGTTTGTTTTTCATATCTGCATTACAAGAAACAAGAGACTGCAGATTCAGAGGTGAGTGGCTGCTAGGATTTTTTTTTTAACTTTTCTAAATCTTGACTCTCATACATAATACGAGTTTCAGTCCAGGACTTCAAGACCACAGTATATAGACTTATTAATGGCCAGGATACCACTCATCAAAGAACTCTTGCAGGCAGTCTGTGGAACAGTTTATTTGCTGTCAAAAGCTAAAGCTGCTAAACAGAAGTAGGAAGCTAAACATTAATGAATATCTGTTTCTAATTATGGGGCACATAACTTGCAGTCAGCTAAGGCATATCAGTTCTGCATGTTTGAGTCAGCTGAAGCAGATACAGTTGCTCTTGATTGTCAGGATACACTGCACTCCTTGGTTAAATTTTACCAGGCTTCTCAGCATGCAGAAAACCTTCATGCTGCAGGATTTGACATCACAGCATTTTTTACAGAAACTTATTTACATTTGAAAACCATTCCTGGAAAGCAATTCCTATTTCTATGAAAACCATACCTCCTGGTACCACTCCAAATTAAGATGCAAGATTACAACTTGGAACTGGAACTGTGGAAGTAGTTCACTTCTTTATTTGAGTTCATAACCTGCTGCTGGTACTAGTCATGTAAAAGGTCAATTTAGACATACTCCTTGTTGCTTACTGTCTCAGATTTTTTGGTGTAAATGAGCTGTTGTGGAGCTGCGTGGCCTGAAGAATATGCATATTTGTTGCTGTAAAATAAGAAGAAAAAAAAGATACAAAATAATGGGTATTACACATTTGTCCACAGGTTTGAGTACTCTAGGGAAGTTACTCATTTAGTTTTTAATACAAGAACCAAGATGATGAGAAAGGAGAAGAGAAGTATCTTCAGCCAATCCCTTCAGCTGTTACTCGTTCTGTTGAACTTTTCTTTCACATACCAGTTTTAACTGATTTTCAAGATATTTCAGGATATTTGGTACTTTGTATCAAAATACAGCAAGCAACATCTGAAGTCCAATGTGGCTGATTAAATATTACCATATGTGGCCTCAGATCAGTCAATGAAGAATCAGAGAAACACTCTCACTTATATTGTGTTTTTTTCATAACTTTCCTAAGAAGAGTTACAGCAGAAGTGAAAATGCTCCTTCCTACCATGTTACCATCCTCTCATGCTTAGCCAGTATAGCCTCCAATCTATTTGGGTTCTTTTGGGTAGACATGGGCCTCTGCTACTTCTGACAATTTCAGAAAGGGAACTTCTGCATGTGTGAGTAATTTACAACTGGAAAAAAAAATCAGTTAAAATCAAGTTAAAAATACTGAGGCCAGAATTCTTTACTTTTCTGATTTGATTTGCAACATGGCATTTCCATAAGGAAAAAGAAAAAATACTATATCCATCTAATGATCAAATTGCTGTGCTTTGGAAAGAAAGTGCACTACTACACTTCCTGTAAACCAAATGGTGTTTGAATATTTTAATAGTACTGCAGAAAAACCTGATTATAATACTCTATTCTTTGATGTATTTTGGCAAGAGATAGTTCACTCTTTCACTGCACATTTTCATCATGTAGAACTTAGAACCATCAGCATTACCCAGAATTACCAAATAATCTTTATAGGTGACCAGTAACAGCAAGTATCAACCAATAAACTATCTAAAAGGTACAGGTATTCAGTACAGCATCCCCTGCCATCACAATTCTGTGTCATGCTGCAGCACTGATTAATAGGTACAAAATAGGGCTACAGATTTATACCAAGAGGTGAGTGAGAGTGAATGGCATACAGATAGAAAATGGTATATAATTGACAGCTATTTCCACTGACAAATACAAGATTACCTGTAATGGTCTCTTTTCTTCCCTTTGCATGAACAGGTCAGAAAAATCCCACCAAGCATATAAAGAAGAGATCCACCCCAGCCTAAGTACAGAGCATCTCCTAGTTCATACCTGAAACATGAAAGATTTTATGAAAACAAAATGTGACAGGATCACAAAGCCATTATTTCAGATTGAGCCATAAGGTGCACACATGAAAACAACAAATTTGTTGGGTGCTGGGCTACCTTGTCTAGATGGTGCTTTTGCCATGAAAGGTTGGATCAGATGATCCTAGAGGTCCCTTGCCACCTGGTATTCTAAGCTACTCTGAAATTCTAGTGTGTGTATAGCTCAGCTGCAAGGTTCTTCAACAGATAACACAGGAAAACAGATTCAGCTTTGCATCTGTTCACGCTCTTAGATGTTCTGCCAAATCAGTGACAGAACAGAAAGTACTAAGCAACATAAAGATAAGTAGCAATAAATATTTGCAGATGTTTAATAAATTACTGATCATAAATTATGACAGCATACTTTCTATGCAGTCCATGATCCTTATTTTGCCCTTGTATTGCTCTGCCACTGAAGCAACTTTGTGAAACTGAATGATTCCTGTCTGTGTCAGGAAAAGGCCAGCCGTAGGAATCAGTTTTCTATGGATACAAGGTTAGATCTCCTACAAGAAACTATTTAATTAGGGCTAGTTTTTAAATTTATGTATCCTAAAGAATATTCAGCACTCTCTGTGGTTATATAGCATCCATTTATGAACAGTTTTAGTTGAAAAAGAATAGTGCCCTATTTTACTGTACAAAACTACACCCTTCAGTAAGCCCTCTAGTCCTGCCCAAGAAATTCACTGAAAACTAATCTGACCCAACACCAGACACAACTGAGCCTGGAGAAGTCCAGCAGGAGTTTCACAAACAGCAGAACAACTTCTTATATTCAGACAAAGACTACATCTACAATATGGCTGTGCCTCTGTGGTCAGAGGTACCTAAAGTAAGTGTAAAATAAGTGTTGTGGACCATGTAGAAAGTATCCTCAAACCAAGTATGTGTGGGTTTTTTCCACTGTAAATACAAAATTATTGTTTAAAAGTGTTGAAGTTTCTGACTCCAGAATTAATTGCTAACAGGAAGGTTTCAGAGGTTTACACAGGTTTGCTGCTCTCTGTGCTCCCATCAAACACTGGAGGCACAAGCAGAGATAGAATCAATCACAGAATAATTTGGGTTGCAAGGGACCTCTAAAGGTCATCTAAGTAAGTCTGCAGTAAGCAGGGACATCCTCAACTAGATGTGTGGGGTGCTTTCCAAACACAGAACAAAGAGATGATTATTGTTTAAAAAAAACAGGGCTGGAAATTGCTGGAGGAATAGTAAGGAATAAACAGGGAGTGTAGTCCCAGGGCATGCAATTGTGTCTGCTCACTAATCACCTATAGACTGGAATGCTATAGACATCATAGCACTGGAAAGTATAGAGGAAGGATCTGCAGGAGGTCATCTTCACAGTTATATGTGAAGTTCTCTAAGAATGGTTAACTTGACTAATTTGCTGAAGTCAGGCCAAATAAATGCAATTTGAAAAACCAGATTTACCAGTCACTTAAGAGTGAAGCTCAATAGTGGCCTAGAGTTGAATTTAAACCTGTCTCACAGAGTCCAAGGAGCAGAAACTTCCTCAAGAGCATGTCTGGCCTTAACTATCAAAGCTGGTTCATTAAGAATTGATCAGTGAATCAATAGCCTTAATATATGAAGTTTAGACATTAAAAAAAACAAAAAAACAACCAAAACCTTTAGCTACTGAATGCAAACAACCTGGTAACTGATTAACATCCATTGATGTTGAAGCCCCAAAGCTACACCAGATAACTATAAAACTTGCTAACTCTCCCACTAACTGAAATGCCTTATCAACAGTTGTTTCATCCCTCTAACATATTTATTACCCTTCATATAATTCTCCCAAGGGGATATAAAACAAAAAGTATTCACAAGTGCAATTTCTTTGAAAGTGCTTGTTTGAAAACACAAGGAAAACTGACAAACAACCAAAGCAATTGCTTAAAGTACTTTGATTCCTAACAATGCCTTTCACCTCTGACTTCTCTGAACTGATACTCAGAAAGATTACAAAACACTTCAGATATGGTCCTATCAACTAAGGATTTAGTTTACTGATCTAATAACTATATACTCTGCAGAGGTACTAGCAAATTGTAAATGTCCACCCTTCTCCAAACCACCTATCTTAGAGACAATTATATTATTATATATATATTTTAAAGACAATATTCTATGTTCCCCTCTCCCTTTTTCTCACTCTCTGAAGGCGAGACCTGGCCACCCCCACCCTTGTTCCTCATTGCTAAACTATTGACCTAGATAAGGTGCCATAAGTGGAAGTTCAGTTTTGAAGACTGTTGCTTTTCTATCAGACAAGTATAAGGGCTTTTATATCTCAAAACCTATTTGAGCAAAACTGTATGAACGTCCTACAAACTTTGCCTCATTTTAATTCATAAAGCAAACAAATGTTGAGCTGTTAATATACAGTTTTAGTTCTTTAAGACAAGCAGCACACTTCAATGACCTTTCTCAGCTATCTGCAGGTCACTAGTATGCAGTTCAAGGTGGTTTCGGAATAATTTTTCACTTCCTTGTAAAGCTGAGGCATTGCATTCTAGCTATACCTAGAATTTTTACCTCTTTTGATCCAAATACCAAAGAAAATTAAGACTTTTACCTTGCCTTCTTCATAGCATTGAAATACACTAAATTCTCACAAGAAAACATAACCACATTACAGAAACGTCTCAGATGTGAATATTCCCCACACATTCACTAAACCTTCCAGAAGAGACCTCTCCTCCCTCCCTCCCAACAGCAAACATCTCTGCTGTGAAAAGTTTCCCAGAAGTCAAATTTTTCCTCCTGTAGGACTGAATAACAGGATCTATCCAGGTTCTGAAACTCTGGAGCAGCTGAGGTTAGTTTAACTGTAACACATAATGGAATCTGGTATGATGCATCCATGAACTTACTTGGTCCCAGGATACAGCTGGTCAAAAAACTGAGCAGTTACCATGGCAGCATACCAAGAAACAGCCACCATAGAGCAGAGACCTACCAGAAAAAGTTTAAAAAAGAACATAGGTGAATGACTTGTTTAATGGCTGTAACAGCTTTAAATGAAGAACAAGTGTTCATTTTATTTAGTCTAGCTGTGAAAGCAATATAGAGTATTGATAGCATTCTCATTTCAGCCTTGATATTACCTCCTAAAATATAGAGAAATCCTCCTGTGACAGCAAACTTGGCTTTTGCATCTTCATCGCTCAACGCAAAACTTGTGCATTTCAAACCAAGCAGTGAGAGTACTGTGGCTAGGAATCCCAAAAGGATGGAAGTAATCATCAAGGCACGGCATGCCTGAATATGAGCTGTGACAGAAAACAAGAAAACAAATCAGGATCTATGTGGAAATTAAACAAATCTTGTGCTGAAAAAAAAAACCCCAACCCAACTATTAGAGGAAGTGACAAAATTAACAGAAGCAGTAATGAAGGAATCTTGGACAACTTTGTCATTTGGTTCAGAGAAGCATCCAAACCCTGGAGTGTTCAGCCTCAACCAGATTTCAGAGTTGAGCTGCACTTATACTTTGTAAACTCAGTAAATATTTTTGGGACACGTCTGAACCCCCAGCCCCAGACAAGGCTCTTGCAGTAGAGAGGAATCAGAAAAATGTGCCAGCTTTGCCACTTCCAGTGAGAGATGGGAAAGAAACTTCCCTGGGTGAGCAGAGTACTTCAGACTCTGAGTTGGGGTAACAAATGGGAGAAAAGTGAATCCAGGAGCTGCAGTTTTCCCTAAAATGTACTCCCACAGAGAGGCTCCAGCTGGTGTAGACTCATCAGGGAATTTTGTATGCTGATGATTCTGCATCACTTATGAAAACCAGAACAAGATTAGTAACCAGCCTAAGAAGGAAGGTCAGTGGGGTTCCTTTGAAATGGCACTCTGGATTTGGCAGGTTCCAGGTCAAATGACACTTTGACATCTTTTCTACGAGATAAACATGCCACATGTCACTAACCCAGCTGGTCTTGGCTGCTACCAACACATCAAAGGGGCCTGAACTGGGCCATGTCTGGACAGCCACACTGTTGGTGCTAGCATTCAAGTTCATGCTCCCTGATAACCTCCACGGCCTGTATGGTAACCTGCTCTCTAGTTCTCCAGTGGAGTGAGCCTGTAACTCTCCAAAAAAAAAAAAAAAAAAAAAAAAATCAGACACATGAACATCAGATGAAGTGACAGACACAAAGTCAGTTAGTTTGACTAACCAATAGCGATTGCAAGAAATTATCCTAAAATCCCATAATTGGAAGAAACATCTATAGAAACATAAGAAGGTGAAAAAAAAGTCTAAAAGCACTTGGCAGATAATTGGTTTGTATCAAATGTTTGATCTAGTTGTGAGTAGACAGATAGTGCTACCTATACATGGTAGTCAGTCATGGTTTCAATGTTATCCAAAACTGCTTTAAAAAAGATCCTCAGGTCAAACATGGTGATTTGGGCTAATGGGTTGCTGAATTCAAAAGCTTTACATCTGTATAAAAGAACCAAGTCTGATATTTCCCATGCAGAAGCAAAAGCCAGAGGTATATTACGTAGCTCAGCTGCCAATAAGGAAACCTTTATAGAAAATCTTTACGAGTTCTTCTGTGGAGAGGTAACACACTTTTGCTTTTCTTCCTTTTCACCTCCTGCAGCAGTTTCAGTGAAGCACTCTTAAAATGGCCTTGAAAAATTGCCATTGGCTCATACCTGAAAGTGCTGCAAACATTGCTCCAAGGTCCCACTATTTGCTCAGTCTTTGTTCCACTTTCTTCCTCGTTCCTCTTTTTTCCCAACTGTCCTCACAACTTCTTCCACAATTCAGTGTCTTTTACCTTGTTTCCTTGTGAGTTCTTTCTAAAACCTTTTTTCTCTACAATTCCGTTATCTGAGTTTCCCTTTCTCCTCCCCTTTTCTGTGCCAACACCCCTCAAACATACTGCCATCTTCTCAGCAGAGTAACTGATCTTCTCTTCAATGAATCAACTTTAATTTTCACAACTTTGTTTTCAGAGCCTGCCCTCATTTGCTTTCTGCCTGGCCATATTTTCCCTCCCTACTGACTCCATGCTGTTATCTGCAGTTCTCCAGGAGCCTTGCTGTTGCTCACCTGCCTTTCTGCTTTGCTTTAGCCCATCCACTCAATGCTCTTTTTTTTTTTTTTGCTCACCCCCAGATTTCTTTAAAACCCACTTTTTTTCCTCAACAGCTGCAAGATGCTGACCTGCTACAGCCCCCTGCCCACACCTGCACACATAGGAGCTCTCTGACACTCAAAGGCAACACGTCATGTAAATAAATCAGGGAAAAGCTGCTGCCCAGAGTCAGTGGTGCTAAGTTATGGACCAGCCCCTGAAGGGCTTTACACATGGACCAAACACATGCTCACACAAACACTCTGCAGAGGATAATGTCCACTGGACATGTCCCTGCTATTGCTGACTCTGGTAAGTTTATAAAGGCTTATAGTGCTTTGTAATACACTCAAGCATTTTAAAACCAATTTCTGAATTACACTGACAGATGAAAAAAACAGATTATTCCCTAAATACTGGATATAGTTTAGACAGTTTCAGATAACTCCTACAAAAGTGTCAGAGCTGGTCAATACCAGTTTATTTCAGACTGAGAGAGAAAGTGAATTCAATACCTCATTCCTACTAATCCTGTATTACATATTCAGCAGACTAGGAGTATCCTCCTTCCTATTTAGTCAAGCCACTTCTCAGGACAGATTGACTAAGCAGGGAGATATTTTTATTCGGGGATAAGTATCTAAATACTGAATTATTTGAGATAAATAAAAGCTAGCTTTACCATCTAGAAATATGCTTACTATCCACAGAATATCGCCTTAGTTGAGCATTTGAGGACAATCCATAATGCTCCTGAAGACTGAGTACGGGAGCCAGCAGATCTAAATTTCCTGATATTTACAACCACATTCAACAAGACATTAGTTAACAAGTCCTGACAAGTATATTAATTTGTATCATATACTCTCCTGAGAAGTATTTTAATTTATAACATATACTCATTGTATTATGCTCATAATGTAACTTGTACAACATGTACTCTCTGTATTTCTTGCATTATCTACACATTCTAGTCTCAATATACAAAAACCACTAGAGCTTCTTAGCTAGAAATAACATTTCTTACCTATTATATGAGAAAACTCCACATACAGTGCAGTGGCTATCATGTAGTGCAAAAGAAGGTCTATACAACAATTCCAAATAAACATGGAATTGTCATGATATATGTTTAAAACAATCTCCTACTAATTCCTTTCACAAGATGCTAGAAAAGAGATTACATCATATTTAAAATGCCTATTAAAATAAATGCTAGATCAAGTGACTTCCTTTGCCTTATTTTATAGCCTTTCCTAACATGCTTGACACATTCTGCTACTTAAGAGATTTTTATTACTTCAACCCACAAAGTTATTCTCGGTCAGTCATTTTCTGGGACTACCTGATTACCAAAACAAAAGCCTTACTACTACCTTTTCCCCCCACATTTTTAAGCAATGTAAAGAAGAATGCACAGAGGCACACATACCAGGCAGTAAAAGCATAGAGTCAAAAACTCTGCAGTTTGTTATTCCAGTGCTGTCCTCTGCGCAGCTCTTCCACAGGTTTTCATACAATGTAGATGTTGTGATCACACTACCAGCTATAGTGGAGACTTTCCAGTAATTATGTGTCACAGTAGCTCCAATAATTGCCCAGCCACCCCAGCACAAAATAATACCAATAATTTCCAGCGCAGTAGACATGCTTGGGAGTAGTAACAGTTCAGTATCCCTATAATTAGATTACAATCAAGTGAAGCTTTGCAGAAGCCTCCTTGCTGTTTTATCTCTGGGTTTCACTCCAAAATGAGACTACCTTTGCTCTTTGCTCAGCCACAGAGATAAGGCTTACAGTGCATGACAATAAGAAGTGGGAGCAGTTCATTATAAAGATACGAACATTTAAAAAAAAATTACAGTATTAATTCTTTTTCTAATGACAAGTGACAAAATGAGCCTATTCTGAGTCCCAGCCTAGAAAGTCCTATCAGTACTCCCATAAAACATTTTGCAAGAGTGATGATATTCACAAGTATTTTATTTGTCTTTCCTCTGAAGTAAACTAGAGTTTAAACAAGATTAAAATAATTTGTAATTTTATTATTGATCTCAAAAAGCATAAAAAAGATTGAGAACAAAGAACTTTATTCTGTTGCTAGAAAATTTAGCATGTTTTGGGGGGGATTATGGTCATAAGTAATCCATAGCAGCTGTAGTGCCAGCTTCTTTCAGGAAGGTGCAGTCAGTGGATGAGTAATTTTCATTAATATTTTACAGTCCATTGATCTACAGTTGAACACACTCAGTCTTAAAAACAATCCCAACTACACTGGAATACAATGGTCATAATGTATGTTTCACAGAAACTAAATATAAGAGAATAAATGAGCCAGTATGACAGACCTGTCTCAAAAGGAATAAAAGGATGAAGGAAAACAGGTATATTAAAAATAATACATTTAGGCTGATTGCAGCTGTTTGCCTGAATGTGTTACTATTAAAAAAAAAATCTAATTTGGGCAAAGTAGATGTTAAACTTGCCTGACTTGCTTCTGCTCTTGACTAGACAAAATCATAGACCCAATTCACAACACTTGCTAATATAAGCACCTTATATAATACATATATTATTTACAATATAAACACTACTAATAAGCACCTTAAACTGTTCGTGTATCCAAATGGGGTTAACCATCTCCTCAGTGATAACCTGTGCTTATCTCCAGGAAATGGAGTCAGAGTTTCTTCATAAAATAATCCTGCTATGACGCAAGATGGTAACAGATCCAGGGCATTAAACAGAAACACTACCAGAAGGATTAGCCATTGAAAGGGTCAAAAAATGCCCATAACAGAGAGCTGGGTTTTTTTTCAAAATTCACTGGTCACTTGTATCTCATGCTGTAGGCTGTCAGGCTCAGCTACAAAAGGCCAAATACTACAGTGCCACTGTGAGATTTTTAAGAGCCAAGAGGATCCTTGCCATTGACTTAAGAAAGAACAGATTTGGCAGCACAGCCAGCATGATCCTGAGCATCTCTGTACTTACAGCCTTTTAAAGAAACAAGATGGTATGTGGTAAGAATTGATTTTCTTGGGTGACTTTTACAAAATTCCCTCCTGATAAGTCACTGCAATTTGAAAGTGATGGCATAGTAAAATTAACACACTGTATCAGTATACCAGTGTACCTGCATCCCACTAAAAGCCCTTTGGAGAATTTCAAATTAATTTATCCATACAGAGGTGCTACCCTGGTGACCTCAGCTGACAGCATTTTCAAAGTTGAGTTTAGCTGGGGACTTGAATCAAGCGTCTCCAGATATTCTACTGCTGACAAGGTTAAAAAAAGTCAAATAATTTAAAAAATAATCTTGCTTCTTAATTAAGAATAAGCAGACATAAAGCACACATATAACCAGAAAAAATATAACTGCAGACCTGGAATGCATGAGTTTTTCCTACATGGCACAAGGCATTTTAATCATTCCCTTAAAGAAATCATTCTTCAATGGTGTTGAAGAACATTAGGCTACTCTTCACTACATTTGATAGTTTGGTAATGGATGAGCATAAGAGCAAATGCTGTCTGCATGAGGCTCTGCATCAGCAGAGGAAAAGAGTCAGTGTTGATAGCTTCACATCAACACCATCTGTGACATGGGAGTTTTCCTTCAGACTTGCTCTGACCCACTTGGGCAAACTGAACACCCATCAACAGCTGGAAGTCGGGAGGTTCACTCCTGGAGCACATTTTCCTGCTTTGCTTCATCCATCAGGAAATAAATTTCTCCAAGACCACTCCACAATGCAAACAAATGCAGTAGATGGGATTAAACCTGAACCCTAAGCAAAGAATTTTCAGTCTCTACAAAGATCATTCTACTTGCCAATAAATGACCCTGCTGGAGTGGTCTGCCTCAGAAAACACAAACCTATCAGTCATACAGATGTATTTTCAGGTGGCCACATCTGAGAAATTCCAGAACAAATACAGATATTTAGCACAAACTACCATACAAGTTCTAGAATATCTGCAAAGCCTTGTCTCACACCAAAAGCACAAACAAGCACCAGCACTCACTGACCTATGATCTGCTTGTAGTTAAGAATTAGGCAGGGTAAACAGGTACTATTCAGTAACAGTTAAAAAAAACCCATAGATTGTATTTCACCCATACCTCTACACCAACACAACAGAGATGGCCATAAAGCTACAGCAGCCACTGAGTTGATTTGTAGGGTGAAGCACAGGGATTTCACTGCTGCCCTTTAAGTTATCTACAAGTACTACAGGACAAACAGTCCATAACAGACCCTCTGGGACAATCACAGTATAGGCTGCCTAACCCCACTAACCTGCCATCCAGAAATAAGGAATAAAGCTTCACCTCTGGATTTTATATACATATGCCATGTGCACTTACTGTCTGAACTCAACATGTAGAGAAATGTCTTGCACTGTATTAATCCAGAATCAGTCACTGCACAGTCCATCCAAAGACCTTCAGAAATCCAGTCTGCAGTAACTAACACTGTCGTGGTTCCTGAAATTTTCCATCTGCTAGACATGGTTGCAACAAATGAAATGCTGAATCCTGCTAAAGCCAGCAGCAATCCACAGATCTGTAGAGAAGACGATGCCATTCTTCAGGCAGACGTTGTTTTCAACAAAGCCTCACAAATTATTTGACACTAGAAACCTGTTGAAACAGTTTATACACACACAGTGTATGGAGTTATCTTCAGCCAAACCTTACCTCTACAGAAATATGAAAGAGATCCCTACCTACAAAATAATTCATCACACACAGAATTGCAAGAATGGAATACAAATGTCATTAAATCATTAGAATATTTAAATATTCTATGACATCTAAGTATTACTTTTAGTACTGTTGATGTTTACCACAAAAATTCAAATGCCAACAGAGCAAGACCAAAGGACCCAACTGAGGAATTCCCTAATTTGATTTTACCATGTTTCATCCATTCTTTACTTATTTGCTAACTCAAAATTATTTTAAAATGAAAACTATCAAAGTACTCATCTCCCAACTGCGATGCCTATCGATACAAATTTAAAAGAAAATAAATTCTGATACTTACTTTACAGTATGTCTCCAACCTGTTTCATCTACCCTACTGCTAGACACTAGTGTCAGCACTTTGTGAGTATCAGTTTGATCAAACGAGTGAAAGTTTCATACACTTTAGGACCTTTCCCCCCATTCTAAAAATCAAGGGCCAAGGGCAAAAGCTCTCTGCAAGTGTTGCACAAAGGCTCAGGCATGCCTCTTTGCTACAGAAACTTTCAGTTAAATGAATGACTCAAAATTACAACGAAATCATTAGGGTTAGTACCAAAAATGCCCATATTAATACCAAATACACTCACACCTAGCAAACACTGGCATGTAATATGCTTTGTAAGTGCCACTGAGCTGTCTATGCATTATCAGACTCCAAAGTCATACAGAAAATATTCTTACAACTTTCACAATGACTGTTGTACTTGAACCTTGAGTTGGACTTGTCACAGTGACAGTTTTCATTAAAGGAGGCCTATGTCCATATAAGAGAGGCAAACAGTTGAAGGTAGGATTTGTTTTAGGATGTAGCTCCTGCAGTGAAGGAATGTGCAAGTTTACTGCATTTGGAAAAAAAAAACCCAAACCTAACTCAAGCCTCCTCCCATAACTATTAATTTTAAATAGTGCAACATTCAGAATTTGTTTGCATAATGAAAGAATTATTATTTCATTTTTAAAAATGTATACATTCCACTATAAAAGTTCACTCTTGCATTGAGGTTGGAGCACTTGTCCCTCAACCGATTGTGTAACCTCTTTGAAACACACATGACTGTCAATAGAGATTATCTGAAATAAATCATAAATTTAAATTAAGCAAAAAATTCAAGCAGAATTCACACCACATAGGCAGGTGAACAATCCAGCCCAGTGTTTCTATCCAAGTACAAGGCAATCAGGGATTCAGATGTGCTGCAGCTGTAATCTGAGGCAGGAGGACCAGCCCTACCCTCCGCTCCTCAGCCCTACAAAGCAGCCTAGTTGGCTCAAAATGTGTGCAAGTGCCTTTTGGACAGGAGGTTCTGCAGTTACTCCTAGTTGTATGTGCACTTCAGTACTGGGAAAAATACAGTAACAACTCCTTGGCTATTTTCAGTACCTGATTTTTTTCCCTTGCAAAATTACAGCTGAAGAGCACATCTCACCATGCCAGGAGTAAGGATGTCTTTTGGTTTGGAGGTCTGCATGATCTGTTGGAAAACAGTTGATTTACAAAAATGCTGCCTCAAGTCTTTCAAAGGCAATTATGAGCTGAAGATCAGCATAACTGATGGTTTGAGTGGGAAAAGAAGATAATATAAAAATACCTTAGAAGTGTCAAAATGACTCAGTCATGAGGCTGGGGAGAGGCATAGGCTGTGATGTGGTGTGCAGGGCCCTCAGCCCGGGTGTGCAAGTGCTGCTTGAACAGCTGGAGAACACCTGAGAGTGCCAAAGCTGCACTGACAGAGACAGAGAGGGACAGAGAGGGACAGAGAGAACTCCACCAAGTTGTTGCCATTGGTGCTGCAGCTTGAAAGCAGAATAAGGAAGTTGGTCAATGAATGCCTGACCTGCCTGGGCCTTAGATCAGAATGCAGTAGGAGACTGGGGGGAAAGAGTTAATTTTCTTTGGATTTATCCACATTTCACCAGTGTCCCAGCACTGCCACGGAAACCCACAGGAATGTCCCCAGCTGATTGCTCTGTGGAAACTGAGCCCCATCTCTCAACAAACACCAGATCACTTCACAAACACCATCTCAGCTCCCCATGGCAACCCCAACCAAGCAGACTCCAGTAGTAAAAGCTTCTCTGGGACAGTCCCAAGCCTCCACATGTTGCTCTGTTGTGTGGCCTCTGTTGCCCAAGCTCCTGCTGTCCCTTCTGGCTGGCTTCTGAAGCCTCCTCCCAGGTACAGAGCTAGAGCAGCCCTTCCAAAATGAGACAATTGAGGGGCAAGGGGAAGGTGAATGAAACTGAAAAGTGGAGAATGCTTGAAGGGCATCTGGGGGAAATCAAGGAAGAAAGCAAAAGGATCACAGCAGTGGAGGCTCTCTCTTCTCAAACAAAGTATTTTTCTCACCAGAAAAATTTAGATCGAAAAAACCTGTAGCATGTCTCCACTGCACAACACTCTATGGTGCAGTGACTACTGATGTGGCTCCTAACCTGGAAGGATGTCAGCAGCACCAGCCCCATACTGACACTGCTCTCTGCCTAGGGATGGCCTGAAAGGGAGGTCTGTGGGGCAGCAGTAATACCACAGTTATCAATACTGCTAAAAACATGCATGTGAAACAGCTCCTTTGTCAAGAAAAAAAGAATATGATGGATTCAGCAACGGAGATCACATGAAAGCAGCAGGTGCTTCAAGCACTGGTGGCACCAGGGTCACCACAGAGGCTCCAAAGACAGCAAGAGTTTTCAGGCCCTCTTCTCCCCTGACTGACCTGTTAGTATCTCCACAGCCACGTGGACAACCAGAAAGGGGCACGTAACATCTTGAAACTAACCGATTACAAACTATTCCCAAAGCAAACAGACCTACTCTTCCCTTTATAATCATGAGGGTGTCAGTGTGTCCCAGCATGGCAGAGCAAGCACTGCCCTCTGCCAGCCCAGCACCTCAGTATCCCTGCAGGGAATATTGCCTGGCCATAGGGCTGGCAGCACAGTGCCAGAGGCTGGAAACCCCAGAGGGTGGCGAGAGGACCGCAGGACAGCTGAAGGCACCTCACCTGGGTGAGGGAGAGCACAGTGAGAAGGCCCGGGAGGAGGCTGATGGGCAGCCACATGCAGCCCTTTGCCGGAGAAACCCGAGGGTGAGGTGAGGCAGAGAAGCGACGTGAGGAAAGGCGGTGAGGTGTGGAAAGGTGAAGCCACACGGGGGAGCGAGGCAAGGCTGAGGCGGCAGCCCCAGGCTCCTCTCTGCCTCCTGGGCTGCTGCAGGCTGAGCTGGAGGCTAGGAGGAGAGAGTCTATTCCTGATGGCTTCTAAGGAAAGTAATACAGTCCAACCGTGGAAATACTTCATCGCATGTCGCCCGCCACACTCCCAGAGGGGTGTGGGACGTGAAGAGCTGCCCCACTCATCATGGCGGCCCCGAGCTCCCCTCAGCGCCACTCCCGCCATGGCGGGGCAGGACGGGGAGGACCCTTCGACACGTCAGCGAGGCGGCGGTCGGGAGGCTCCAAGCGACAGCAGCCGTCGGGAATGCCGCCCTCGACACAGCCCCGCAGGCGCCTGCGTTGCGGAGCGGTTCCGCGGCGATGGGAAACCTCCGTTCCGCTCCCTCCCGGGGGCTGGGATAGACCGAATCCCCCGCTCCTCCCTCAGGGCGCCCACCGCAAAATGGCGGACGGCTGCCCCGGAAGTGCTCGGCGGGCGGGGAGGCGCCCAACATGGCGTGGTGGTGCTGGGCCCGCGCCGGGGCTCCGCGGCCGCGCAGGTAGCGCCAGAGCGGGCAGAGGAGGGGACAGGTGGGGTAGGTGAGGCGGTGCTGACGGCCCTGCGTCTCTTTTCCCTCCGCAGATTAACGGTGCTGCTGGAGCAGCGGCAGGGTTTCCGCCGGGCGCGTCCGCCTCCCGAGGAATCTCCGGCGGCCACCACCGAGGCGCGTCCCGTCCCGCAGCCCCACCGCCGCCGCAGCCTCTTCCCGCCGCCGCCTTCCCCGCCGCACACCGGACGCCCCTCGCCGCTCCGTTTGGTCAAGCCGCTGATCTTCGCGGTGGGGGTGAGTGGTCCCTGCGGGATGGGGGCTGCGGTGTGCGGTGGGGAGAGGGGGGAGGGTGACCGCGTACGGCAGAGGTGCCTCAGGTGTCACCGAGGTGCAAGAATGGCTCGGGGGTGGGTAACTGAGGAAGGGCGGGTGTCGGAACCCCGAGGAGAGCTTGGTTCCCCCGGCCGCCAAGGGAGCGTGCTGGGGATGGCGCCTTCATTTTAGCTTTCACGGAGTCACAGAATGGGTTGGGTCAGGAGGGACTTTAAAGGTCATCCGGTACCAACCCCCCTGCCTGGGCAGGGATTCCTCCTCTTAGGACATCTCCGAGCCCCCTCCAACCGTGCCTTGACCATTTCCAGGGATGAAGCATCCTCCCCGGCAAGACGGGGCTCACCTCACTTTGTCCAACACCTCCCAGTTCACAGGTTCTGCCTTCGGGTCCGCCGCCATCTGGCAGTACGAGTCGCTCAAGTCGCGGGTTCAGACCTATTTTGAGGAAGCTCGAGCAGACTGGTTGGATAAAATCCGCCCCCAGAAGAGAGGTGACCTCAGAAAGCAGGTACAGAGAGCCAGGCTGGCTTGTCCACACACGGGTGGGTCCCTGGAGAAGCATAAAACATCACCCTGCCCTCCCTCTGCTGCCCCATTTCTACAACGGATACTTGGCGTCTTTATCCAGATTTTTAACTTGAGAAAATAACAGGCTGTCAACAAATTACAGGAGACACATTTCCTTACAGGAAAAACTGATAGAATTAGTTTTAGAAAGCTATACCTCATGATATCACTGCAAAAAGCATACTGGAGAAAAATACCAACTTCACTCTGAAATACCAGGACAAAAAGTATCTAAGATAGATACTTTTTTCAATCTAAAGAGACTCTTAAGTGTTCTTAAAAGTAAACAAGAACTCTCAAATAGGACAGCGCTAGCTTAAATTCTGAACCTCAAGCATAAATTTTTTTAAATGATCTGTCTTCTGAAGTGCATTTGTATTTTCATCCTGGACTTCAAAAATCAGGCTTAGAGGGCTTTTTTCTCTGAGACCTGACACTTCTATGCAAAGGCTTTTGAGTTTGGGCAGTGAGAACAAAAAAAGTATTTGTTATAAATTTAGTTGACGTGGCAAAATCATCAGTCATTTAGTTTTAAATTAAGTGCATTTAAAACTAAACTAAATATGTACATGTTTTATGTCTGTTTCAAGGTAGGAGCTGTTTGTGTGATGTGTAGTTGGGTGCACTTCAGTGCTTCTTTTGAAGTTGACATGTGTTGTGGGTTAACCCTGTTGACAGCTAAACATCACACAGGAACTCACTTTCCCCAGAAACACTCAATGGGATGGGGGAAGAGGAAAGGAAGAATAAAAGCAAGACAATTTGGGGGTAAAGATAAAACATCAACTAAAAATATATTTAGTAAGTGATGGATAAGGGGGATAAGACAGATAAAAACCCACCCAAAAGAAGTGATACAAAGGCAGCCACTCGCCATCTCCTGTGGGTAAACAAATGCCCAGACAGTTCATGAGCAAAATATGGCTAAACCTCCCAAAATCTCTTATTGCTGAGCACGACATATGGTAGGAAATATCTCTCTGGTTACTTCAGGTTATCTGTCTCCTCCCAGCCTGTTGTGCACCCCCAGTCTATTCACTGCAGAGGCAGAGTAAGAGAAAGAAAGGCCTTGATGCTGTGCAAATACTGCTTAGGAAAAATGAGAACATTACTGTGTTATCAGTACTGTTTCAGTCAAAAATCTAACACATAACACTAATGTATGAGCTGCTATAAACCAAATTAACACTCTCTTAGCCAGGCCTAGTACAACATGGCTCTGTGCCTACAAGCTGCATGTGAGATAAGGATTGTCAGTTGAAATTATAAAAACAAAATTATTTAAAATAGTGTTTTCCTTTAAAACCTGAGGAGAAAGATCTATTGATTAGCTATCAAAAAAAAACCAAAAACCCAACCAAACATACCAACAACCCCAAAAACAAACAAGCAAAAAGCAACAGCTGCCCTATTGTTAACAGGATTAAACTCCTAACCCCTGTCTTCAACTGTTAAGTTCCATTTTTAAAAGTTCAGGATCTCCTGATAGCTGCTTTGAACATGTGCTTCTTATATTTTAGGAAAATCATATTTGTTTAGTGTTCTTATAGGAAATACCAATACCACTATCATGTGCCAGAGAATTAAACAAAAATGCAACGAAGTTGTTATTTGACATCAAAGAGTGAATGATTTGTTTCATACACCATTATTTCCCCTGGCTTCCAACCTACAGATAATTTTTATGTTGTCCCCGTCCATATGATTGGACAGTCATTGAGCTGTCCATGAAATATTTGTCCAAAATTACTCTGAAAGCCGAGGAAGGTAAAAAGAGGGTTGTCTGTTTGCTGACTGCACTCAAAATAAACTTTTTTCAGGGGTTTTAAACTCGGAGGAGGGCTGGGTGAGCTGGCCACAAGGGGGAATGGATTCCACATCTTGTGAGCCACCTCTGCAAAAGGGACCCTGGCACAAAAGTGGAATCTATCAAAGGTGGGTGGTGTGATATTAGACAGTGTTAGGGTGAGGCTTGGTCAAGGCAGGGTTTTTGCTAACTTTGGCTAACATGGGCTAGATTCTTGTCTGGTAGAAACAGAGGTTAATCATGGAGTTGTGCAAAATGATGTAACCCCATTCTTTTTGAAGAAGCAATTCATCTATGTTAGGTTATTTTATGAAAAGGAGGATAGATCTCTATCCTTAAGCGAGGAAGTGCCAACTTGAAAAGCTAAACCAATCATAAATTGAGGGGTTTGAAACAGATGTACTTGACAGATTTCAAATAAATGCTTTCCATTCTTAAAAAGTTAGAACCTTATGAGACTGTTTCTGAAATGGCAAGTACTCTACAGTGGCCCTGATCTACATCAATTCCTTTTCAGGTTAACAGCTGGTGGAATAGCCTGACTGAGGGTCAGCGAACTGTGACAGGTTTGTGTTAGCTTACAAGTATTAGACATTCACAGGAAGAGAAATATGGCAAACAGGTACAGTATGTTAAAACAGATGGCTTTCATACCACATTTAGGTTGTTAGGCACAATGCAGTGTAAACTTCCACCTGCGCATATGCTATTTCTGCTACACTTCCTTCTCACAAATTATTTTTTGTATGCATTATTAAAATTCCTATGCATCTGTGTGAGAGCATGGAGGATTAGCTAGAATCTTCCAGGCAATGTTTTTCTCAGGAACTGTGAAAAACAACAAATGCTTTTGCAAGGAATATGAGTATATATTCTACCGGTACCTGGAAATAAAACTCTGGTAATTTTTTGCTATTTTACATACGTGATGTTGCACACAAGAAGCAATTGCCTTGTGATCTTTTCTTTGGTTATGCTGTGGTTTTGATGGGTTAACCTACCCATCACTTACACTTGAAACCCCCAAGTGTAATATGTGGAAAAAAGTTAATGAGTACTTGATAAAAATCTAAGTAGCTAAGCCATACCTGTTTGTATATATTCTAGAAGCTAACAAGTCCTGTCAAGAATTTTTTTTGAAGTGCTTTGAAATTGCTCAAGCCAAGTCACAATAAAAATACAAATATTGTACTGGGGTGGTGTGTGTGTGTGTGAAGATTCATATTTTGTAGGCCCTAGAGCATCCCTCAACATGAATTTAATCTAACAAGCAATATGAATTCTAACTGGTAGACCCAGAGCCATTTGGATGCTAAGCCCTAGTTGCCATGACAAGGTTGGGTTTAGTGTACTAGAGTTGCTAAAGTTCTCCAACATCTTGGTGTAGCATGCAGGAAAATATTTCTTCTAGTAAAAAAGCATGGTGGAACAGCATGGAGTGCCAGGAGAAATCTGTTGAAATTTTGGTTTTGGGATTTATATACCATAGTTTTTCACAGTTCTTACATTTTGTTGCAAATTTAAAGTAAATTAATTATGTGACATTAACTATTCTGTAAGGAAGCACAGTTGTTTTCCCCTTTAATGTTTCTAGCTATGATAGATTAAATCCCTGAATGCTTGGATAAAAATAGAGGAGGCAGTTCAAACAACAGTCAATAACTTTGCATCATTATGTCATTATTTCCATTCTTACTTAAACTGAAATAAGATTAAAAAAAAAAAAAGCTGTGCATTTGCTGTCTCCCAAAGGTAACCATGCCTTAGCAATGCCAACTGAACTTTTTATGTTTGATCTCTAAACAGTATCTCTGCAATTACCTCAAAACCAAACCTCTTGAGAAAATAGAAGGGCTGTGTAGTGTGTGTCTCTGTCCTTCCTTTAGTCTCTGTCTACAGTTAAATACAGCTGTGCAGCAGATTGGGGACATTTGGGAATAAGCAGCTGGAGGCAAAAACAGAGACTGCTTAAGCTGGCTTGTGTCATTGGTTCTGCAGTGGAATAGAATTTTGAAATAATAGCTTGAATGTCCCAAGTACAGATTTTCTGGATTGTCACATTGATTCATTGTATTGTATCTTAAAACTGTTGCAATTAAATGTCCTATTTCTGAAAGACTCTATATACATATAGCTTTCAGTATTTTTCTTTGCTTTTTCTAAGCTTTATAAAGTAAGAAGTGGATACTATGAAAAAAAAAAAAAAAGCATGCTTACTTTTGAATGCTTGTTTACAGTAAGCATCACAGAATGTTACATTCATGATTCACTTTTATACTTTTTTTTTTTTCCCCTTAATAGGTATCATAGCTGCAAATGTCTTTGTGTTCTGTTTATGGAGGCTGCCTGGTATGCGGCGGGTTATGTTTACATATTTCACTTCAAATCCATCCTCTAGTAAGTGAACAGTAATTTGGAAGATTTATCTCTACTGGGATGTAATAAAACCTCTGATCCCATTTTAAGTAATGTTGCCCTTCAAACCTCCTCATTGACCTTTTTGTATTGTCATTTTGCAAGGGCTCAGTGAGGAGAGGCAGTAGCTTTTTGAAAATGAGTTTTTCTTTGAGTCTGTCTCTCTAGCAAAATATTTTTGTATAGATGCTTATGTAATATATTAAAAGTCTTTTACCATATTCATATAAAATCTCTTTTTTTCTTTCAAAAGAATAGATGTGTTGTAAGATAAATATTTTATATGAAGCATTCCTCAACAAGTAAATAAGACATTTTAAGGTAGTTGTTTGTACAGCTTGCATATTTCTGGGTCTTACCTTTCAAAAAGTGTAGCATGGAATTTGTTATTTGTTACATTTTTGAGTTTATTACATAGCCTGTATTTGAGAAGTCTAAGCATAATTACCCTATAGTATGTATTCAGAAACTTCTAATCTGCATGATGTGCAAGTTGAAGCAAATTGAAACACTTTTTCTTTTTCCTTGTTTTCTTCTTTTGTAGAAGCTGTGTGTTCTCCCATGCTGCTCTCTACATTTAGTCACTTCTCTCTATTCCACATGGCAGCAAACATGTATGTTTTGTGGACTTTTTCCAGCAGCATCGTCTCTCTTCTGGGATGTGAGCAGTTCATTGCAGTGTATCTTTCTGCAGGTAATGTTCAAGAAAAATACATTTACAACACTTAAAAATACTGTCATATATTCACACAAACAAGGTGTGCAGAGTGAGTAATTGTACTATGACAGATGGTCAGCATTCACTCCCACACAGTGCCCTATACTGACTGCAGGTGCTGTCATACAGAATTCTGATGGGTTTAGGATATTTGGCTTCAAAATAGTGTGACAATACCAGTATCTGGTTTTATGTCATGCTTAGCTACCAAAATAAAATGGTTCTTAATACATCCTCATGGGCATTCCATGGGAAAAGATGGTTAATAAAAGTTATAACAAACACCCCCCTCTCAAAAAATAAAACACACAAAACCCCAAACTGCACTACCTACAGGAGCTTCTTTAGGAAGCTGTACAGGTAACACTTGTACTTTCTCATGCTTGTCTGCATTGCTGGCATTGTTTACACCACTCATGTTTGCTTTCTAGGGGTTATCTCCACTTTTGTCAGTTATGTTGCAAAAATGGCCACTGGAAGATTTGAACCCTCCCTTGGGGCTGTAAGTATCTCAGCATTATATTGATCTCTGAAGCCACTGGCAAACTCTGCCATATTCTTTAACCTGCTTAAAAGCCCAGAATATATTTGGGATAATGGAAGCTAGGGAAGTTTACCAAAACAAAGTAGTCAGGTGGTGATCTCTGTGTAAGAATTTGCCTATTCTTCAAATATATTAACTTTTGTAGCAGCAGCCCAGAAGTAATGCCACGTAATGACTTATAAATTAATACTTATAAATGTTAATTCTAATTAATGCTAATGACTTATAAATTAATACTTACCAGCAGGAGCTCTTGTCATTGAGCAGATAGTTCACTTCTGTAACTTACTTTGTTAATCTTAGTGTATAATTGTGTATCACAGTAATCTATACTTGAAAATAGAACACTTTAGAAAGAGATAATATAATCAAAAAGATAAAATCAGCACATGATGCTACTGGAAGTTGTAGGGCATGCTATGCAGAAAGGGCAGCAGTCCTGCCAAAACCCTCACCGTATGAAAGAATTGAGGCAGGCCAAGGAGCTGTTGTGGCTGTCTGCTTTTTACAAGTATTCTTAGCAGTAGAGTATTTTAAAACACTTCACTTGGGTTAAGTTTGAGGCTATAGCTTAGCCATTTACCAAGTTTTAGAGGCTTTTTAAGTGACTTTACTAAATATTTTTGGTAAAAGCCAAAAGACAGATCGTATTTCTCAGTTGGACTAAAAAACTGTTGAGCAATCCCTAGGGTAGAATTTTTATACTGCTTTCTGTTTATTGTCCTTTTACATGGTCAATAAACTATACCTGGAGCAAGTTACTTTCCATTACTCTTATTGATCTGAACTTGCTCAAATTACCAGGCAGTGCATTAGTTTACTGCATTCACAGCCTTTCCATTGAGATATTTCATGGATACAAAAGCCCTTGGTCAGCTTAGTACAGACCAGGGAACTGCTTGTTTCGTTGACAAAAGATTTCTTGTTCCTGTCAATGTGTTATTTTCCTTGTTTTGGTACCAGCTTCAGAATTATTCCCTTCATTTGAGATGTTTGTGTTTGATTAATACGTTAAATTTCAAGGGTTCACTGGGAAAAAAATGTACGTTAACGTAAAAATTTATCTAAAATGAGGGTGGTAATTTCCTAGTTATTTAAGAGCATCTGAGGGTCTTTTTTTTTTTTTCCAGTATTTATATCTGCAGATACTGAAATTAAGTAACAGTTTCTTGCTTTGTTTGTGTTCTGAACTTATTGTGGTGCTTGGTACTTTACAGGTGGGTTGTATTTGAAAATATAAGCTGAAAGGAAAAAGGAAAATAATGATTCCCTTATGTAACAACTCAGCTTACTTTCATGTATTCTAATGTATTTACAGTCAGGAGCTATAATGACTGTCCTTGCAGCTGTATGCACAAAGATTCCAGAAGCAAAACTAGCCATCATATTTCTTCCAATGGTGACATTTACAGCAGGAAGTGTAAGTGCCTTTGTATTTCAAAGAAATCTTACTCTTAAAACAATTTCCTTAAGCTGTTAAATGTATTTTAAAAGACAGTACAAGTCACGGAAGTCCTAGAGACTGTGAATTGTTGCAGCCTTGCATGGTCATTTACACAAGTCTGTAGTGAGTTTAGAATTGTCTTCAATTCCATCCCCCATGGGTCTGTTTTCAGTCATTCCTAAGAGGTGAAAGAAATTTCACCTACCTGAGGAGATGTCCATCCACATATTGTACTTTCTGATGGGAAATACTTTTTATAGCAGTACTAATACTAATACCCTCTTTCTGAAGAAAAACTTATCAATGAGATGGGAAAAACAAAATTTCACTTCTGAAAGGAAATAACATTCCAGCTATGGAGGAATATCTGCATCCCTATTTGGGTACCAGCTCTTGATGCTTTTAAGAACACTGTTGGTATTAGGAATAAACCACTGAGGCTTTTCTTCATGTGTAGTACCAGGACTCCTTTTTCTGTTTCATTGAGTTCTTGGAAGCATGTCTACTGCCCCATTTAAGAAAAGCTTCTTGTTTATGTCTTGAGTTTAGTAACTCATCTTTGGTCCACTATTTAAAATTGGTTTACTCTTCTACTTAAAGCAGTTAAGCTTTGTCATTTCAGGAACATGAGATTTAATATTTTTTGTAAATGAAGCTTACAGATTTGAATTAAAGTTTTCTTAGGTACAGCCTTCATATTTTTCTGTTGTTTTTTTCATGGTATCCTTTAACTACATCTTTCAAAAAAGATGGCCAGGATAGAAATATTTGAGAGCATTGCCATCAGGAAGTACACATATGAGAGCAACACTGGCTCTTGAAACATAAGCATTGGAATCATTTTAGCCCCAAGTAATTTTAGCCCTTCCATGTAACTGTTTTTCTAAACTTTGTGCTCCTTTAGCCTGCATTACATATATTGTAACCAGCTTTTAAAGTCAACAATCCAATGTAGCAATATATTGGTAGCTTTAGAAGAGACCAAGTATTGGAAAAGGACACATTTCTACCCTACCTATTCTGTAGCTGCTTGTGTCTGTTTTGCCAGCACAGTACAGCTAAGAGCTTTTTGTGTGTGTGTGTATAATGGATGTTTTGATACCAAAGTTAGGGACTATTTTTTGATCTACAATTTTTGTTCTATGCCAGAATATGAAACTTTGTTATCAGTGGCCATTTTAGGCTGCAACTGATCCTGTCCATTCCATGTTCTGTTCCTTTCCAGGCTTTAAAAGCCATAATTGCATTTGACACGGCAGGGCTTGCTCTAGGCTGGAGACTTTTTGACCATGCAGCACATCTTGGAGGAGCTCTCTTTGGAATGTAAGTTTGTATTTACTGACCTCTGTTTGGTTTGTATTTAAATTCATCCTATATTCTTTTACTCTCTTCTTCCTTTTATCTCTGAATTTTGGAAAGTTGCCTTGGTTAGCACTGAAGACAACTCACCATTATCCTTGTAGTGATATAAAATGGTGTGGGAAAGACTGTTAGTGGATGTTTTGAACTGAAAGAAAATGAGCTGAACTGCTTTAGAGTGGTAGAATAGATGTCAGATTGTCCTGCCACCAGAACCTGAAGACAAGGCAGAACAGATTGACACAAAACACAGCATGGACAAATTAAAATAATTTTATAATTAAACAGCTTGGGAAATTTTGTCTTGGTTTTTTCCCTCTAATTGCCAATTTAGAGAGAGCTACAGAATTAGCATAAGTTCAGGCCAACATTTATTGAGCAGCTTCTAGTGCTCTTTGGCAGTGTTGTTGGTTTTGTGTGCAGCCTTTCTAATTGGGAAGAAGTACTAGAAACCTCTTTTGTAGGAAACAGTTCTACATTGACCCATGTTTCAACTATGTTACCAAGTGAGTTTTTCCCCTTCTACCTGGCTGCAGTGTTGTCTTAATTTGTATGCTTATTGCCAAGATCATTTTTAAGCATTTTATGTAAGCATTTTAAAAGCCTACCTCAAATTTAACTAGGCCAGACAAAGAACAAGTGGAGGACACTTATTTTGGTCTGCCAGCTGTTTTACCTTTGTCAGTAAGTTCTCTACTGCACAGTCTCCTTTTCTCCCCTTCTCTGGTCCCACAAATATATTTGATATAGTCTTGCTGATTCATAACTTTCTGCCATGATATATTTATATCAGCTTGTTCATGATAATGCACATGCACATATTATGGGGATAGAGTAGTAGCTGCAGCAAAAACTGTCGTGAGTTGACAAGTATCTTGCCTTCCTCAGCTATGTATATTCTACCTGTATCTTCTGCTCTGAGGCAACAGGGTCTCTATTTTAGGGCATGTGTTGAATGGATCAAGTGTTTTCCTGTACATTGCCTCACAAACAGCTGTCCACTTTGGAAAGCAGCTATATGAGTAAAAGGAATGGCCACGTTACTTGGCAGTGGCTGATGGCTCATATAAAACTGTTTTTGTTATTCAGGACTCTGGTGTGAAGTTAGGCTTGTGGGAGAACATTTAATTTATTTCCATGCAGTTGTTCCCCCACCACCTCTCCTCTCCACCATATTCCCCCCTTGCTGAATTACTTACACTGGTATTCATATGTCAGCATATAGAGCTCTCTATGAATATAAAATAAACTATAGTACTTTTATAAAAAAAAAACTTTGTTTAGATGTTTATGTAAGAAAATTCACATTTAATGGAATGTGGCTGTTCTTTGTGGGGCAGTTGGATTTACAGATGAGAAAAATACTTGGTAGTGTAAAGTAAGGATTAGCACAAGCAACATTACTGTTTTAAGTCTCTTGAATGGAAATAGCTTTTTGCATCTTTTCTAACTAGAAATCTGGAGACCATTAAATTAAAGACATGAAAACCATTCATGGTGAGGACTGAGACAAGCAAGAACACAAAGAGGTTCTCTTGACTATTAGGGGTCAAAAGAACAAGTGACTTACCTGCCACTGCCTTTTGCCAAGAATATTTTTCTTTCTGCTTCAGTTTACCTTGCCTCCTATTCTAAGCATTTGATTTACTCAATTTTAAAAATCAACCTGTTCCTCAGATGCAGAGAGAAGCTGCAGTTAGTTTTAATTTGTATTTTCTTTCTCAGGTGGTACGTGACTTATGGTCATGAGCTCATCTGGAAGAACAGAGAACCCCTGGTGAAAGCTTGGCATGAAATGAGGACAAAGAACACAGGAAAGGGAGGAGGTGGAAGATTTAGCTGATTCTAATCCTAGAGATTCCTTGTGCCCAAGTGGTAAATTACTTGAAGACATGGGATTGAATTGGTTTAAGGTTTTTTGCTACTCTACATTAAGCACCTAAGGAGCTGAAGTTTCTAATGTAAGCTGCAGTTACAAAAATGCATATCAACCGAAAATGAACTCTGACAAAGGTGGATCAATAAAGGTTTTTATCCTATTGCTTTCTGAGATAAGCCTGCATCACATTTTTTAAAGGAGGAATAAAAAAAAAGCAACCAGAAACTGTCCAAAAAAACTGAAAAATGGGGTACAACTGGTTAATACTTAAGAAGGTAAAAATTTTTAAAACTAATGAAGTTAATGGACAACTATATTTCTTATAACAACCCCTTAATGTCAGCCTGTCCTAGAAGGCACATCTTACAGATTTGCTCAACGTAAGGCTAATGTGGTGAAATTTACTGGTCTTTAGTGCTGAAAAGATTGGATGAGATGAGCCAGTTGGCTCTTTTGAAACTTAAACTTGAAATACATGAAGCAACACTGGATTGTTTGCCAGAGCTTAAATACTGGTTAATAGTCCAGCTTTATTAATCAGCTGTGGCTTATCCAACCTATGTTTTTCATTTCTATCTCTCCTTCCAAAATGCTGGCACATGTTATTAGAAGTTACTACTATGTTATCTTTTTTTTTTTTTTTTTTTTATAATTACATGCAATGAAAGAACAACTTAGGCTTCAGTTTCAGGTATTTTACAATGCGTTATACTGCTTGATATATTCTTTTACTACATTAGGGTTTTTTTTGTTGTTTGATTGTTTGCCAGTGTCTCAGTATTTACTCACACCTTTGGCAAAGAAATGAGAAGAATGAAAAACAATAAAAAAGCAAACAAAAAAACTCCCAAACAGACCAAAAATCCCACCAAACACAGAAAAACCAACAAAACCCAACCTCCTAAAACAGAACTAACCACAGAGACTTTTTTTTTTCTCCCCTTATTATCATGAATAAAAATACAAAGCGGTAATTATGCAGCCACTTGGCAGTGACAGCAGCTGGTGTTTGTGTGTAGGAAAAATAGCAATAAGGATAAAACCATGCTTAAGCATGAAGAGACACAATCATTCATCCCTTTTCAATAGCTTTAAGAAAGTCTGCTGTGGACTTCCCATGCTGAAGGAATATTTTATTTCAGTGTAGTATTGAAATTGCTTTTTAGTATTAGAACAATTTGAGCTTTCTGCCCCCATTACTGGAAGCTACAGTTGTTTTGCTTTCTGATTTTATGGTTTGCCTTTGTCTAACTGTTGCAGTATTTCCTCCCCCCTTTTTTCCTCCTCCCCTCTGCTTTTAATCATGACAAATCTCTTCTAAATACAGACAACTTTTTAATCTCATCCAGCTTCTTCTGGTTTTCCTGTCAGAGATAGCTTTTGTGCTAATTTCACCCTACAAGCTCTGATAAGCAGCTGCTCAAAGGACTCCCTGATGCTGTAGGTGGGCTCTGGGCTGCACAGTGCCAGAGCTGAACTCAGTACTAGGAAGTGACAGGCACAGAGGGAGCAGAGACATCCACTTTATTCTACAATGTAATTTGCTAAGTCAGGCCTAGGAATGAGGATCAGAGCATCATTTGTACTCTGCCTGTGGTAACATAATAGAGAGGATATTCTCTTTTCTCCCATGAATCATTTTATCAGTGTAAAGTGTTCAGCTATTCACCCAAATAGATATTTTTTTAAATTACTGCATAGAGCAGAGTAATTCTAAAAAAAATAATAAAAAAATCCAACCAAACAACCAATAACCCCAGCTGCAGAAAATTAAGAAATGTCTCCCTGCAAATTGCTAAAAGTAAACTTAGGATTGTGAGTTTTTCAAGCAAGAAATGAAATGCAGCATCTAATACCTGTATGTAGCTTTGTCAAGACTTCTATGTGGGACCCAAAAGTTGCTACCTCAAATCTGAGTCTCTTTGCCCTAAGGCCAGGTTGGATGGGGCCTTGAGCAACCTAATCTAATGGAATGTGCCCCTGCCCACCCAGGGGGGTTGGAACTGGATGATCTTTAAGGTCCCTTCCAATCCTCACTATTCTATGATTCTGTGAACTGACACTGAGGGGGTTGTGGGAGGGGGGTGTGTGAAATCAAAACTGCTACTACCAGCAGCATGTGTCAAAGCTGGTGTTTGGGACAACAGGGTCATCTGCAAAGAAATTCCTTTCTATCTTGTGCTGATTGTGTTTCAAAAAGAGGCCAGACAGCCATGGAGAGGTTGTTCTTCCTCAGTCCATTTCCACGTTTCTCGTCCCTCCCCATCAGAAGCAGGTACAAATCTAGACTGAGCTCTGAGGTGCTATGATGCTTACAGGCACAGGCTGCTCAGCTGAAATAAACCAGGAGATCTTAGCTTTTCAGGTTCCACTCGTACCAGAGAGCAACCTGTAGCTAGATTATTACAGTCAGATATGAGAAACCTGTCTAGTCAGTGTTTAAATACACGATTTTCTAGTAGTTAACCTCCATTCTTTGCTTTTACAGCCTGCTGTACTTTTATTTCCTGATTTGGTGACCCATTGGGAGATTCAGCTGCTTCTGTAACAACACACTGAGTGGGGAATCGTGGAGCAGCTTTATGGCCTGTAGCCACAGATTACATAAAATGTAAAATTTCAAAAGCCAGCCTTAGCCCCAGTGTAATTCTGTCAGCTTCAGGGGTCTGCAGCAGGGCTGTTTGGTTTTGAACACGACTGTCCAAAGAAAAGCTGAGGTTTCCAGTCTCTGCCAAACAGCAAACGTTGTGGATCATAAGCAAAATAGGCACATGGATTTTGTTCAATAGGTAGTGGTTTACAAGCGGAGGGGTTAATCCGTGAAAGGAGGAGAGAGGGTTATGAAGTAAGGAGTGTTTTGCACACAGCTATCTGAAACTAACGCTGCAAAGCTGCCGTTTCGCATCCAGACCCTTTCTTTCCTAAGCCGTCAGGTTTCCTCTAGGAATCCTTTCTCTAATCACAGCTGCTGCCAGCTGACTGAGGCGGTAACCAAGCAGCACTCCCCAGCTGGAGCCGAGCAGCCTCCTCTCCCGCACGATGCCCGCCGCTGGGTTTGCTGCGGCGCTTCCCGGCGGCGGAACGAGGAGCCCCCGCGCATTGAAGCATCCCCCGGGATCCGGGGGGCACCGGAGGAGGGGGCGGCATCTCCGGGATGGAGCCCAGGAGCTCAGCACCGCAGCGCCGTGGGGCAGCGGCCGGGACCACGCATCCCGGTGCGGGGCGATCCGGCCCCGGCAGCCGCACGGAACCCGCACGGAGCCCCCCCGGAGCCCGGGTCACGTGTGCGGCCGTAATCCCGGGGCGGGGGTGTCGTTACCGGGGAGGGGGCGGCGGGAGGAGGGGCTGCCGCCGATGAGGGCTGAAGCCGGGTGCGCGGCCGGCTGCGGGCGCCGGAGCCGCGGGGGAAGCGGGGGTTGCGGCCATGGCCTGGCCCTGCATCAGCCGGGTGTGCTGCCTGGCTCGTTTCTGGAGCCAGCTGGACAAGTCCGACCTCTCCGTGCCGCTCACCATCCACAACTACTCGGACATCGAGGAGCAGGAGGACGGGACGCCCCGGCGCGGCGCAGCTCCCCCGCGGGGCAGCGCCCGCCCTCCCGCCCCGGCCCCCCGCCCGTCGCACCCCGCTGCCGGGAAGCCCAGCGGCCGCAGGAAGGACCGGGCGGTTGCCACCGAGGAGCCCTTCCCGGCGGAGACCCAGTACCGGCGGGACTTCAGAGCCTGGCCCCTTCCGAGGAGGGACGCCTTCCCCTGGGTCAGTGCCAGCAGCGGTGGCGGCGGCGGCGGCGGGAGGGACGGGGCCGCCCCTCAGCCCGCCCCGGGCCGCGCCGCCTGCGCCCTGCCCGGCAGCGTGGGGCGGCCGGCGGGGGACGGCCCCGAGCAGCTACGGCCGCGCTCCCAGGCGGACGGCGGCCACACCACCTCCTACAGGTAACCCAGCCCCGGCGGCAGCCCCCAGCCCCGGGGGAGGCTCTCTCTGCAGCGGGGGGAGATAGATGTTCCTCCGCAGCGCGGGGCGGGGGATGCTGGCGAACGGCGGGAGGGAGTGGGAAGGAGTGGGAAGAGGTGGGAAGGGGTGTGTGTGTGTCTCTGTGTGTGTCTGTGTGTCTGTGTGTCTGTGTGTCTGGTGGTGGGGGCTGCCGCCTCGCCATGGGGCTCAACCTGTCGCCAAAGCCCCCTTTGCTTTGGGACGCTCGGTCCTTAAAAGCATCGCTCGTTCTCCGGGCTCCAGTCCGGCCCGTGTGGGTTCCTCGGTGGCAGAACCTGGCTTGGGCACCCACCCCGACTGCCTGCAGAGCCTCTCCTGCCTGCCCCAAGCTCCTGCCCTGACCCCCAGGCAGATAAGGAGCGAGTCGGGCAGAGATCTGTGTGTGATGCCACCGACACAGGGGCTCCCGGGACACCGCAACAGTCCCACTGAGCTGTGCTCCCTGAATCCCTCACTGCCAGCAGCCTTTTCCCTTTAAAACTTCTGGAATGCCACCTTCAAGTGGAGCCAAATTACTACCTTTAAGGTTAGTTAGATGCAAAGACGTAAGGGATTCAGCCCCCTCAAATATGGGGGGAGAATTGTCACAAACCACCTTTGCCAAAGAGCTCTAAAAATTAAGTGACTTATGTTATTGATGCCTTCCTTTCCCTGTGATCAGTATGACCGATTAGAGACAACTCCTGGAACAAGCACTTGGGCACTGAAATTCAACCCATGTTTTCACTGATATTTGCCATGGGAGGAAAAGAGGATTTCAGGACCTATGTGGCTGATGCTGAATATCATACCAGCTTCATGCTGTTATCACAGGCTCCCTCATAATGATGTTCAGCAAGTTTAATATACCTGCAAGGTATATTAATATACCTAGTATACGTTTAATATACCTCTGAGGTATATTAATAGAGTAATGATTCTTATTCCAATAGACTCCCAAGTATTTATACACTTATTATCTATTATGTACCTCTGAGACATTTAATCATTGCAATACATTAGATTATTTATCATGGTGCTTTTCAGACAAACACGCTGGGGAGGATTAAAAGGCCTGCACAGGAGAGCTTATTTCTTATGCTCCTCCTCCCCACGTAGGCAGCTGCCCTGGTACTAGTGCGTTTAACATATGGACTCCAAAAGGGATCACTGTAGTGCTTAAATTTATCATTGGCCACATCTCGCAGGGCAGTCACAGACTGATGATCATTTCTTACGAAAAGCACTTTAAAATTTCAAAGCAGCACAGGAATGACTTTGGAGAAAGCTCCCTAGAACTAGACTGGCAAGGTTCATCTTTCAGAAACACAATCATTTGCACATTATTTTTGAGGCCTCCACCACTTCTTCAGCCTGACCCCAGAGGAAGGGTGCATTTAGCCTGCATTAGAGCTGCAGCTTCCCCACTGCTGTTCGAACAAACAAAGCAAAAAAGAGTAACTGCCAAAAAAAAAGAAAAAAAAGAAAAAAAGGCAAAAAGAGTCACTTCTCACACCTTCCTTCCTTCTGACTTGACAGTTCTTACTCAGGGCTTTCTATTATTGTCCTGAAAGAGCATTAAGTTTACAGATCCTATGACAAAGTACTGGCCAGGGTAACACACCAACACACAAATCAAGACATATTTTATAAAAATTAAGACCTCAAGGAACTCCTTGCACCAGACAGGAGGAGCACTGCAGGATGAGGATAGAGGCACATGCTGGGGCAGGCACACCAGATCAGGGTTTTCCTATAAAAACTTTAAGCTGCATGAAGGTTGTATGGTACAACTAATACAGACAAGGCCACCTTGGTCTTATTCCACTAATTCCCAGTTTCTTTGAATTACCACCCAGTCCAACAGTGCAAATTTAACATGTTCCATACTACTGAGCACATCCTAGAAAAGTCACAGAAGTCACAACAAGCAGCAGAAGAAAAGTCCATGATAACTTTGCAGGCTCCAAAGGTCTATTTTGTTTGAGATTTGCAGCTTTAAAAAAAGAAAAAAAAGTAAAAATAATTTTTTAAAAATTGAAATTGGGGCACTAGGTTATTTTGTGGTAGCATCAGTCACTCTAAAACCCCCCCCACATCTCCTGTACTCTCTAGTAGCAAGGATCTGGCCCTGCTTCTTGTAGGCTGTGCCCACCACAAGCAGCACTGGGAAGCAGGAGGGCAGGTCACTTTGTTAGGTCTCAGCAGTTGGCTGGGATTGTTCCAGGTGAAAAAGACCTTGGATGAAGACTGGCTTGAATAGCACAAAATTTTGCATTAATACATGGCCCACTCCAAGCTTCTAGTGGCAGTGATGGTTTTCTTGCTCTAATTCGGTGAAGTGGCTTCTCCAGGTTTTGTGGTTTGTTTCTTTTTAGTTCAGGGATTCTGACTGTTCCACAACAGCCTACTGCACATTTGTTTCTGTGGAGCACTCAAGTGTAGTGGTGTAATGTTTAGCATAGTTTGATATGCTTTTGTGTGCTGGTGCACTGCTCTTGTGAGACTTCATTCTGCAAGCTCCTTCTTAATCTCTCTGCACTCTCCTTTAACCTCAAAAAGGAAGCCTGGTTGCATACAAAACTGGCTGTACGTGGTGCAGCCAGTTAGCCTGAACAGGAATTTCCTAGAACAAAATAAACCCTCCAGAATCAGTGACCAGGACCAGTCCCATTCCTCATTACTTCATGGGGAGCCTTTCTATGGTCAGAAAATACGTAAAGGTGGAGGGGATGTTGGAAGGATACCTGTGTCTCTGAGGAAGCAAAGATACTTCTAAATTTGAAAGAATAACTCCATATAAAGGGTGGAAGGACAGCACAGCTGCCTGCCCTCCAAACTACTGTCCAGATCTTTGAGCAGCTCCTATCTCCAGATCCTGGATCTCATCTGGAGTTCTGCAGGGGCTGACTGAAGTAAAAACCCAACTGGGCTACATGGGGGAAGCTCAGGCAGATCGATACAAGCTGTACTTGAAAGGTTAAAATGGGATGTGCTCCAACTGCAAAAAGATCCCAGGGACTGCTGCAGTGTGTTGCAGGAGATTACACCTTCCTGATGCTGGAGACACTGAGGGTTTTGTCCCTTAGAGTCATGGAATTGGCTTCTGCCTTTCAGCAGGAAGTTGCAGATGCTGTGTACTTCTGACACAGCAGAGACTGGCACCTCATTAGTTGTAGGGCCAGGTCTTGATTGCATTTAGCTGACATTTCATAAGTAGATGAGTGCTTTACTTAGCTCTCCTCTACACTGGATGAGAGAAGGTGGTGCCCTCAGCAGGTATCTCCAGCTGGCTCTGTTCTCTGGGTGTCATCTTCTCCCCTCTATAGAAGGCAAGGGGGATGAGAATACATCCCCTCTGCCATCCTCTTCAAGGCTCAGGTTTACTTCTTTAGGTCATTTCAGACCTCAGTTTCCTTTCAGTAACCTGCCACTTTTTGGAAAGCATTTCAAATGTGTAACTGAAAATATTGCATTAGAGCTGTGAGTGATTGTTCTGCCTCTTCTTCCCCCACCCATTGCCTTTGCTTGTATTAGCACTCAGGGAAGGGGGAGGATGACTGTGACTGTCCACACGTGTACAGCACCAGCCCCAAGCAGAGCCTCATCTCTGCAGTTGGTGTTTCTGCACTCCAGGTGTCTGAGCAGGTGTGAGAGTCAAAAACACCCAACTAGGTTTTGCAGGAGAGAGGCACAGCAGTAATGCAGACCAAACTGAGGACCTCAAGATCAGAAGGGGTTCCTGCTCACCCAGAGCAAGCCATTTGGTTTGGGGCTTTTGCTGAAAAGCAAATGCATAAAGAGATGAGATTGTTGAGGGCCTGATGTGCCATTCCTAATGATTTTGAGAGTGGAAGATCCCTCCACTAACCTTCTTGGGCAAGTATCAAGCACATGCACTGTGACCAGGAGCAGAAACCATCAGGGGAGATAATGCAGAGTGACAGGGAATGACACTTTTCCCCTGCTCTCTACACTATTCACTTGCCTTCAGATAGCCCTTGTGCAGGAAGGCAAGGTGAGCTGCAGTCACTGCTTCACAATGGAAAGCATCTTATCTCAGCTGTGTAGAAGAAAATGGAGAAAATATCTGCACACAGAGTATGGGATCACAACACACCCTTTATCTGGCAGGGTTAATAGCACTGTATGTGGGGAGATCCATCCTTGATCCAGTGATATGTTTAAACACATGCTTATCCTTAACAATAGGAGTAAAGCTTTCATAATCAAGGCTTACAGTTGTCTTGACATTCTTAAGTATCTTGCTGCTCTGGGAAATTAATACTGAAGCCCCTGATTTTTATGCTATTTAACAAATAAGTTTGCTTGGTGCAGGCACTGGGATGGATCCATAGCCTGGCTGGGGGCAGGGAGGGGACAGAGGTGTGGGAAGAGAGCTGTCTGGTAGAATAAACAAGATTTCTCTGGCAGCTTTCTCTGCAAAGCCTGAAAATGTTTGTGGAGAGCATGAAATGTTGACCCAGGGAGTCCAAGGGGGGAGAAAGTCACTACGTCTTGACAGTTGGTATCTTAAGCTAAGTAACATTAAAAAGATGTGTTTTCTCTTCTCCAGGATCCCAGTAGTTCATGCATTTTGACTCAACCCATGGCTCCCTGACTGATTTTCAGACAGGTTGGCAAAATGTTATTAGGGCTCATGTTCTATCTTGACTCCTGATTATATGGTTGGAGAGGGGTGTATGCGTCCTGCAAGATGAAAGGCAGGGTGAATTTAGTTATCTGCACTTTCTGGACCCAAAGTTACCATTTTCATCTTTGTTTTGTTTCAAGTTGCCAAAGGGGATAAGTCACCTCTGTGTCACCCAGTCCTTCCCTGGGGTCCTGAGTTCTGGTTTCCCCCAGGAGGAACTGCTGGGTCCAAGTGAGAAATTCTACCATAGATCTGAGCTGTAATTGCATTTGCCCTCACATTTCTGTTTCTGAGGGTGAAGGCAGAGCATCTCCTCGCTGCATATCAGTGCCTTGAATATTCTTTTGGCTATCCAGCCTAGAGAGAACAGCTTGGCTACTAGCCCAAATGAGGGTCCTGTGATCCAAAAAGGCCCGGTTTGGGGGCCTGCCAAATCAGCAAATGATCTGCTACAAAGCAGCGAGACGGAGCTGGCTGCAGAGCCTGGCAGCACAGAGAGTCCCTGGGAGCTGGGGACACACACATTCCATTGCAGAGTAATGCAGCAGGGAAACCAGCTGGCACAGCACTGAATGGTTAGGAATCAATGCCACCAGCATCCTAGAGGCAATCTGGCTTTTTGTGGGGCAGGAGGTTCCAGTTCCTGGAAAATGTTGAGATGTAACTGATGACTTTGTACCGTTTTGCTGGTATTTTGCCCAGGAGCTCTGTGTCCTCCCTCTGGCTGCACAGCTCGGATTTAACTCAGCACTCACAAACATCTGGGATTCCCTGGTGAAAGGTTGCCTTCTTGGGATATTGCTTGTCCAAACCCACCTTTCTACAAAGGTGCTTCCTTATCCTGAGGTGTTAAAGCAGCAGGAATGGCACCACCAGGACTGGGAGAGCTGTGCGGGCACTTAGCTGCTGCTTGAGCAAGTTTGGCCAGCAAGCTGCAGGGAAGGTAGAAGCTGGTGGCTCAGAACAGGAAGAGCAAGCCCAAACCAATTATAGATAAAATCTGCAGGCCTCCTAGACAGCCCTGACAGCAGCCTGGTTTTCCTTCCTGATGGGCAGGAAGCTCTTCTGTACAGCAGTGTCTGTGAGTAACCAAGGGGACTCACTCCACCTCCACTCAAGCTGACAAAATGCTGTCAGCCCTGGCTGCGGGCTCCTGCCTGTTTCCTGGTGCCTACACCCACACTCATCCATCCTGAGAGGAGGCCAGTGCCAGCAGCTCACTCAGTCAAGAAACAGGAACTTCATTTTTTAGAATTAATTCCGTTAGCATGTTGCTTCCTGTACCCAGATCCAGACCACTGTTGTACCTCGTATATACAAATCAACCAAGAAAAAAGGTAATATTTTAAGGCTGAGTCTATGTTTAGAAAATAAGCATAAACAAGGCAGTGGATATTTTGGTAGTATACTAAAAGGATCAAGAGCCAATGATGCATTCTCATGTGTAGTGTGTAATGTAATGTGTAGCACCCCACCTTTTTACATTTTCAATAAATTTTTTAGGAGAGTAATTTGCAGCTACCATCAAAATAGCAAATTGAATGCTTGGGAAAGGTGAAAATTAGAAAGGCTGTGATCAAAGCCAAGCTCAGCACATTAACACACAGACTATTTCCCTACCCTGGACATGGTTCAGGTCTCAGTCTTACCCCTTGGTCCTGTGTATAAGCAGCTAGTAAAATGCAGTTATTATTTAGGTATGCCAGGAATACAAGTACAAAATTCCCACATCTTGGTTAGTCACCCCTCCTTTTGCTACAGAAGCTCTTAGAATTGAACTTCTTTGAACTGGTTGCCAGAGATACATGCACAGAGCTGACTTCTGCCCTTCTCCTGAGAGCAAACAAGCCAGCTCAGCTGGCTGCTGCTGCAGCATCCAGAAAGTCCTAATGGAGAGGGACCAGTGAATCCTGGTGGTGACAAGAGGTACAGGGAAGCAGAGGGAAAGCTGCAGAGGTGAGCTGGCAGCTGAGCTGAGCCAGGCCCTGCTGTGCTGGTTGTTCTTCTGTGCTCTCACAACACATGCTGCCCCTTCTCGGTGTGCTCACTGCACCCACTTCTCAGGCTTCCCTGCTCCAAGGGTAAGTCAGCCAAGTGCCTTCTTCTCAGACATTATCATCTCAAAGCATGTGCCCCCATCTGAAGGGAAATCATCAGTAGAAGCAGCTGCCAGCTGAGATGGTGCCTGCTGTCCAGAGAGCTAAAGCCAAGGGAACACCAGCAGCTTCCCCCCTCAGAGCTGCGCACTGGCAGCTCCAGACTGAGATGTTTTACATCATAGGTGGCCAACGAGCCAGACAAGGTTTAAGATTGCAAGTGGTCAATGAGGTCTCAAGTCAACCTGAGTATCTCTTATCCAGGAGGAAAGCACCAAGGACCTCCAGGAGAGAGCACATTTTGCCAGGAGCAGAAGAGTTAAGTGAGGACAGACAGTTATGTCAGTCTGTGTCCTTGCATCTCTCAGCCTGGACTTGCTGGGAGAGGCAGCTCTTTTATTCTCAGTACACCTTAGACAAGGTCTATCTTCCCAGCTGATTGTAGCCCTGCCTTCTGGCTTTGCAACCACTCTGAGCAGAAGTAGCCTGTGATTCTGTTGTGTTTTATGGGTTCTCCTCTCTTGACAATCTCATTTCAGGCAAGAGTACCGCCCATGGACTGGAGCAAAACCATCCAAGCCTATAAAGATAAAGCAAGGCTTCATTATCCCAGAAGACCATTTTGTTCAAGAGACAAGCTACAAGGCAGATTTTAAGGTAATTTACGCTTTTTAAAACCCCAAAGTCAGTGTGAGTAAAGACCAAAGTATGCATCAGGAACTCATTAGTTATTGGTGGGGTGAGTGTAGAACAAAGCCATATCCTCACTGACCACACTTCCATCACTGCCCATTAGGTAATGTGGTCATTCCTTGCTTTCAAACATGCCAAGGAATGCTGTACCATAGTTTATCATAATTCAACCTGAGATCATGATTTTTAACTGCACGCCAGTCAGGAAGTTCAAGACTTGTCATTTGCTCAGTTGGATACCTTAGATACAAGGCATGTGTCATTCTCTTTGTGAAAGAAGCCTTTAACCCCCTCTGCAGACATTCAGAGGAGTCAGTGTGCACAGCTTTAAGGCTGTAGCAGGAGATTCACCCTCTGATGCTAACATCAGCCACAGACAGAGGTGTTTGTTTGAGAACATTTGCAGACTGCTGCCTAAGGTACAGCACCCACCCAAACAGGACAAAACTCCCCTGTGCTGGTAAGGGCAGAAGATGCCAGCCCTATCAACATCAAGGAGAATATAGCTATGGTGAGCAGCAAGGCTGCACAGCTCTTGGGCCTCTGAGATTTCCTGGGGCTTTTCCTGCAAGTTTCTACAGCCCTCTGTACCAGTCTAAGATGGTTTTCTTGTTGGTAAAATACACCTAAGTATTACTGAAAATCCCACGAGGAAATGTTCTCTCTGTGCTCAGCATTTTTCCCTGGTGGGGCCCAACACACTCCTTGTCCCCACAAGAAGGGAAGGTGCACACCCTGAGGCTGTGGTTTATCTGCTTTTTGCAAATGCCCACCAAAGAGAAAAAGCACTTTGAAACCAATTGAAAAAAGCTGATCACAGGCTGCACGGAGTGACCTGGAAAGAAGAGCTGGGGCCAGGGCTGAATTCTCCAGCTGCAGTGTGCCATGTCCTGAGAAGTAATGGCAGCTACTCCAGGGCCACATGTAAAAAGTAAATCTTTGCCTTGGAGGAGATGAGGAAGAAGTGTTTAATCAGCAGACAGCCAAGTGCCTGCTCCACAGAGGATTACTGGCACACTGCTGTGACAAGGCAGGGGATGGGTATATCCAGCTCTGCTGAAAGTGGGACAGTGACCTCAGGCAAAACACAATTTGCAAACCTCAAGAAAACTTCCTCCACGCTCTGAATAGCCTGGGCTGCTTACTGAGATGCAATAAGCACAGAGTGTATTTATGCCTTAGACCTCATATTTTTATCCTAGAGGGGGAAAATAGGGTCTCTTCCTATTTGGCTGTCAGGATGCAAAGGAGAGGGTCCTGGATGAACCTTTCAGAATCCCTTTCCCAGTTCTCGAGGATGGAATCCCAGGCACAAACACACACTGCCCAGGACACTGCACTCTGGACCATGTATGTGAAGGTCCCATTTTCTGGAGTTCCAGGGTACCACCGAAGCCTCTCTTTGCAGATGTCATGGGAAGGGTATACTCTGGAATGAAGCTGGTACTGATGAACCACCAGTTCAAAAGGAAGTCACATTTCCCCTGGTTTACACTTGGCCATTTGGCCTTTGCCTTTTACCTGAAGCCCATGGTTTTGCTGGACCCACGGGAGCCAGGTTGATGTTGTGTGCTCACAGCCTGAATGCAGGACTCACACTGCTGGTTCTCCCTGTCTACTGAGCTGTGTACAGGCTGCTTGTCCCACTCCTGGAATGTCAAATGCATCCCCAGAGGATGGGAAATCAGAATAATGCAACAACAAGCAGCTCAATAGCTTTTCCCACAGCCTTTCCTGCTACACTCTTGGTCCTTTTTCCCTATTTGGACGGTACCATCAGAGTACTCAGGACCCAGAAAAGCTTTCCAACCTTGCATGGCTTATGGACAGGTTCTCCCAGTGGCCTGGGATGGTTGCACAACTGAGGCCAGCCCTGTTTAAAATCCTTTAAATTTTAAGACTTAGGGGAAACACAAGCATCTAGGTGTCCTTCATGCTTCAGTAAAACAAGAGCTAAATGTGAGAGAAATTATGACTCCACAGCCACCAGAGAGGAATTTCTGTTACCTCTACCCTTCTCTCTGCCTGGCTACAAGAAGAATGTAAGAGTTGCCAGAGCATGTCCAGAGAAGAGCAACCAAACTGGTGAATGGTCTGGAGAACAAGTCCTATGAGGAAAGGCTGAGGGAACTGGGTTTGTTTAGTTTGGAGAAGAGGAGGCTGAGGGGAGACCATACAGCTCTCTACAGATGCCTTAAAGGAGGTTTTAGTGGGGTGGGGGTTGGCCTCTTCCGACAGGTAAATAATGATGGGATTAGGGGAATAGCCTAAAGTTGCCCCAGGGGAGGTTTAGACTAGATACTGGGAAGAATGTCTTTACTGAAGGAGTGGTCAGACACTGGAAAGGGCTGCCCAGGGAAGTGGTGGAGTCACCATCCCTTGGAGGTATTTAAAAAAAATGTAGATGTGGCACTTCAGGACATGCTTTGGGGGGCATGGTTGTGGTTTTTTTCTAGGTTGTCAGGTGGACTTGGTGATCTTAGAGGTCTGTTCCAACTGTGATGATTCTGTGATTCCTCAGGACTGAGGAGTCTGCATCCTTATCAAAGTCTTTGCAGTTTCACAGCCTGGCATAGCCAGTAATCAATGATTTTTTTGAACACTCCAGATCTGTGCCTCTGCTCACAGCACACATAGCTTGGAGCCCTATAAACCATTCTGGTGGAGCATTCTGGTGAAGCCTGGATGGCATCCACCAAAAGGTTAAGGCTCAACACACCACTGTCACTCCTCTCCCTTAAATCCAGCACCAGTCCAGTGGTGAAACACCCCGTGGTGAAACACCCCGTGGTGAAACACCCAGTGGTTCTGATGTTTGCAGAGCAGGTGCCAGTGGGGCTTTGCAAAGGGGGCAGCTCTTTGTATCTCAGAGCCTGCCTCCTGCCCGGTGCTGCCCAGCCACAATTATTCCTCATCACATCACACACCTCAGGACCCAAGGGCTGAGTTCCAGCTTGGTGGAACAGCATTCTGCACATTCTGAACCATTCTGCACACCACCAACAGTCTTGCTGACACCCAGACCCATGGGCCAAGCCTTCCAGGCACATTACAGGGCAGAGCAGGTAGATGGGCACAACACTCTCAAAACTCTCCAGCCAATTGCACCCTGTGTCACACTAATTTTTCTCTCCCCCCTCACCCCACTAGATCCCAGAAGTGAAGACCAGGTTCTCTCCCAACCCTTCTGCTGTTTTCCAGGCGCCATCACGGATCCTCAACGTGTGACTCTGGAGCCTCCTCGGGCAGCTTAAACGCGGTGGTTCTGCTCAGTTCTATCACTATGCAATTTTCATGAGGAGTCTTGAGATCAAAGAACTGGGATTATCAAAAGCAGCCCCAGTGGTTAATGATATGCACACACACTTTCTGTTAACACAACAAACTGCAAAGCACTCAGCTCAGAACTGGCAAAGTACATTGTGAGGACTGACCCAGTTTTGTTTTTTTTTTTGCTGGAGCAGGTTCATTACTATGCCAGCTGGCATCACATTAGGAGATTGACTTTGGGCAGCAAAGGCAGTATTGCAGGCAACATCCCTCTGCTTAACCACAGAGGGTAGGAGGGAAATTAATCACAAGCTGGATGGGTAATTAAAACCAAAAAGAGTTCTACTTAGCAGCGCCTTCTAAGCAGACCAATGAAAACCAGGGAATGCCTGGCTGACTTCTGGGCTTCTTGAGGCCTTTTGGAAATAGGACCTCAAAAGGCATCACCAGAAATCATAGCATAAAAGGGGCCAGTCTGAACTTCCAGGGTTGTTTCAGAAGCTGGAGGAAGCCAGCATAGTTGGACTCCAAAATAAATGCAGGGTCTTGGGGCTGTATGGCTGGGTGTTTCCCAAACTGGGGGGCTGGCCCAGAAAGAAGAGGGGATTCGACTTGGGGAGGCACCCCTAGCAGCAACACACCAGTTTGGAGAGAACTGAATGGACAGGACCAGCAAGGCACCTACCAAACTCCAGAGGATCCAGTATATTTATGTCATTTGTATAGCTGTTAGGGGGAGTGTAAATATTGTACATCAATTTTATCTAATGCAATTTGTGATCCTTCAATGAAAAGGACATGCTTCTACTTTTCATAAATATTAACTCTTTGCATATGCAAGGTGGAAAATATTGCCTTGAAATTCCTAAATTATTGCCTGTATATTGGTAATGCTAATGCTAGGAACAACAAGAAGTGAATGTTACTTAGAAGCTCTTCTTCAAGAAAAATGTAATGTAGAATGCAAGGCATCCTTCATTTTTAAGATAGACCATTTTAAGTGGCATTATTCTAAATCTGTTTCTTTTTAATATTGTTATGCATATAACTTTGGCTGAGGTACATGTGTTTTAAGAAACCATTTTTTAGCCTTTGTTTTTGAGACTGTAGTGGGTTTACAGTTTCTATCTAAACAACTTACACAATATAATTAGTCTACTGCTAATTTCATGGTTTTCTTAATTGTTTTGAGAAAAAAAAAGCAAAATGAAAAACTTTTGTGTTTGAAACACACGAATGTGTTGGCTAGAACAAAAGGAAACTATTCTCAGATCAGATCTGATCTCAGAACAGGGATCAGATACTTATTCATCTGTAATGAAATGGACTTTAGCACAGGAGTATCTTTTTCTTAACCTTCCTACTACCTGAAGGCAAATTTAATGAACTTTGGGAACTCTGCAAACACGTATGCATTGCTGATAATTCCCATAATGATTTTTGTACTGTTGGCATGTGGATTATATTTGGAATACATGCAGCCAGCATCTTCTCACTGCATTACATGAGGATTTAACATCGTCATCTCTGTTCATTACACCAGCAAGGCTCAACACCCCTACAAGAACAGGCAACATCTGCAGTAAACCCCATTTTGTTGGGACAAGGGATTCCCACACTCAGCCTTGGACCCAGAGGAATGTACAGTCATCCCAGTGCTTGCCAACAGCATTTTTCAGGAGATTAATTTGTCAGGAAATTAATTTGAAGCATTCAAACTGTACTACAGGTTTTGCATGCTAGATGTTTCTAAGAATTCAGTCTGCTTGTTTAATCTCTTTTTAATGTTTTTAACTGTTTTGTTTGAACAGTTTAAGTTAATTTCAATCCTGGAGTTTATTAACAAAAAAAAAAAAAAAAAAAAAAGAAAAAAGGATAAATTGTCTATTCAATCTCTCTTCTTAATTCACTCTATTTCTTTAAAGCAACCCCAAACAACCCAGTTCTAAACAAACTGGCAATACAATAAGCTTGTATTTTATCAAATGGACTGGATTTAATTTAATAAATTAAAATGTATTTTGGCTATTGGTTCTTTCCCAGTTTTCCTGTTGTAACACATGACCCTCAGGCACTCTGCCTTGTGGGACACTTTGTCACTGCATTTCTCTCTCACACAGCTGCAGGTGGCACACAGCACATCCAGCGAAGGGGGACAGAGATGCCCAGCTGCATTCATAGCCATCAGAAGGCAATTCCTTACTCTCAGGCTTATCTGCAGGCACAGACCCCCTCCAAGAATGGCTTCGAAGGCACATTTTGAGCCGTGGCCTGACTGCTGATTTGAAAGAGCAAAGGAAAGCTGCTGCTGTGCAGAATTCATAATCACTTAGGGGATTTTTTTTTCCAGGACATTTTCAAAGGGAAAGCAAACTAGTCAGCAAGCAGTCCATCCACATGAAGGGGAAAAGAGGATAAACTAATGATACCCATTTGCTGCATTCACTAATGGGGACACAGAGGGCAGATCCACTCAGATGAAGGAGGCCCCGGAGCCCCCTGAGCACCGGGAGCGGGAAACTCTGCTCTGCGCCTCAGGGAGACCTCGCAGTGGGACAGGGCCGGGGGCTTTGGTTGAGCTCTCTGTGGTGTCTGTGAGTCCAGAAAGCACCGTGCAGGGATCACAGATGGATGTCTGCTGCAGTCTGGGGTCAGGTCTGGGCAGATTGAGATTGAGGGGATGGAGAGTGACCAGAGAAGGGAATGGAGCTGGGGAAAGGGCTGGAGAAGATGGAGAAGGGTCTGGAGAAATCGTGAGGAGATTCTGAGGGCCCTGGGGGTGTTGATCCTGGAGCAGAGGAGGCTGAGGGGAGAGCTTCTGGCTCTCTGACACCCCCTGACAGGAGGTTGGAGCCAGGGGGGGTCGGGCTCTGCTCCCAAGGAACAAGGGATGGGACAAGAGGAACTTTTGGCCTCAAGTTGTGCCAGGGGAGGTTTAGGTTGGAGCTGGGGAACAATTCCTCCCTGGCAAGGGTTGTCAGGGCCTGACCCAGGCTGCCCAGGGCAGGGCTGGAGTCTCCATTGTGCCTGGGGGGGTTTCAGAGGCCTGGAGATGTGGTGCTGAGGGACACGGGGTGGTGGTGCTGGGGAAGGGCTGGACTCTGTGATCTCAAAAGGTCTTTTCCAACCAAAGAAATCCTGAGGTGCCATGCCCTCAACCCCTTCCAGCAATGCCCACACTGGGCTCTGCTAACAGAAAGGGACAAACAACTCGAGTGTCACCTCAGTTTTTTTTTTTCCTCTTCCATCCTGCACAGATCACAGGACAATGGTGCTAGCTTTGAATGTTAACACAGATGATGTCTTCACACTTGCTCCCAGGAACATTTTAGTGAATCAGGGTGCTGCAGGCACAACCATACAGCATGCTGCTAGCTCTACCAGCTATGCCTCAGAAAACTTCCAGGGGAAAGCCAAAGACTAATGAGCTCCAGCTACAGGAGGGATGAATGGAAGGAAAACTAAGAAGGTACCACTGCATGGGACATGGGGTGCAGTTCTGCTGCTATCTACCACATCACTGAGCCTGCATGGAAAATGCTTGCCTCAGCCTAGGTGACAAATATCACACCAAATTCCTCTAAATCTACACAGGTTTTTCAGGCTCCAGAGAGTCACGATGCCAGAAATGCTTCCAACACTACTCTGACACTTCTATCTGTCTTCACAATTGCTCTGGGTTCACATCCAAGTCCATCAAGGCTTTCCAACTGGGAAGCACGCTGCAAATAAGGGTCATTTGGCACATAAAGAAATGTCCTTTGAAAGGAAGGTTTTTACAGCTCTGCCAGGGGAGGTTTAGGTTGGATATTGTGAAGAAATTCTTTACAGAGAAGTTGATCAGGCATTGGAATGGGCTGCCCAGGGAGGGAGTGGCTTCTCCATCCCTGGAGGTTTTTAAGAAGAGCCTGGATGTGGCACTGAGTGCTATGGGCTGGGAACCACGGGGGGAGTGGATCAAGGGTTGGAGCTGAGGGTCTCAGAGGTCCTTTCCCACCCAAATGATCCTGGGATTCTGCTGTCTTTGGTGACATTCTTTTTGGAAAGATTCCCTTTCTGGGTAGCAGTATGTTATGCTGAAACTCTTGAAGGTAATGAAATCTGGTGAGTGATCAAAGCAATGCAAAGCATTTAAATTTGTTAAGTGACTTTTCTCAAATTTCTTTTTGAAATATTTGTTTTTTGATTTTTCTTAATGGCTATCAAAAGGCTTTCCAGTGGGAAACAAAGCTGCTGTTGCCTGAGAGTATGGTAAAGATGGTGCAGCCCTGCCTCATTCTCATTTTCAGGCATTACCTGGGGGCTGAGTTTTTATATTATTTTATAGTTTAAGGCAAAATGGAACTGATGTAAAATTTCACAATGCTTTATTATTTACTTGATAACACCAAATCAATGCTGTTTCAGAGGTCTATACCTTGAGGAGGTAGCTGTTAAAAATCTTAAGTGTTCCCCAGGAGGAAAAGAATTGAGTAAGGGTAATTCTCTCATTTCTTTATGACACTAATGTTAAAATAAAAATTCATATCTTTAGGGGAGCCAGGACTGTACTATGTGAACTCACTGGCTATTTTCATTTATTGGAGGTGTCCAAAAGAGCCCAATAGCTTCCCTGGTAATGTTCCTGTAAAAAGCAATACATATGGAAGAGGAAGTGATAATGTAAATAACTGCATCCAAGAGCAGAAAAAGCATTGTTTTTCTGAGATTATCCCACAGGTATTTATTGTTGTTCAGCTTCAAAAATAATAGTCTAGCACTAGGATTCCTACAAACAGATTTTTTTTGTCAGTACATTTTGCCCCTAGATAATCACTGGTCAGTTTTATTTCACAGGGAGATAGGTTTGGTGGTGTTTTGGTTTTTCGGTTTGTTTTGGTTTTTTTGAAGCCATTGATGAAAATTTGTAATCCCTAAGCAAGGGGTTGCTGGAATCTGCAGGATCTAAAGGGGAAATGCTGTTCTTCAGAATGATGCTCAGCCCTGGGAGAGAGAGGTTCTGGTGGTCTCTGTTGTAAAGAATGACTTTGTGCTGTGACTGACACTCATAAGAATGTGGTACCAAACTTTTAATTCCTTGTGTGGGATTCCTTGCTTGTATGTTGCATGTGTCTGTGGAACTGCCAAAGGGATGGGTCAGGAGGGGGTTGATTTTTTCCCTCCTGATTCTGAAGTAGCATCGTGGTGCACATCACTCCCCCCCTTCCTTGCTGTTAGAGACCTGCTCTGAAGGGAAGAACTCCCCTGCTTTTTGAGGTGGCTTTGAACACATGAGAGCCAGAGCCCCTTCCAGAACAGGAACTGCTCAGTTAGGAATGGCCAGAAAGAAGGGGAGAAGTTTTGGGTTTAAAGTTTCCATGGATTCAAAGAAAGTTTGCTTTTTCTAACATTTTGCTTTCGTTTCTAAGCTCCAGGGCTCACTGTAGACAAAATCAGATCACAGCAAGTTGTGTCTGTGAGTTCCCTGGAACTTGGGAGTGAGGTACTGATGGATATTTAGCTGGGAATTGTCCTTTGTGAGATGTCTCAGTCCTAGTGCTGGGCTGGCAGGTCAGGTAAGGAATGACACAGCCAAGACAGGACTTGGGGAGGGGGGGGGAAGCTAATGCAAAGGTTTTGGGTTTAAGTTGTAGAGCAGGAAGAGACCTTGGGAAGCTCTGGGAAGTTGGATTGTCTCTGCTCTGGAGAGAATGGCAGAGCTGCAGGGAAGACTGCTGAGCCTCATGGGTACAAGTGAAGGTCAGAAAGGTAAAGTCCATGGATTGCTTGATGCTGCAGAAAGAGGGAGGGGAACTCTCCTTCCCACAGATTTCTTGGCCTCAGTGTAAGAATTGTTCTCCTGGGAGCCTCACAGGGGAGGTGAAACGGGGAACTCTGCACCTCGGCAGCCCCGGCTTGAGGTTCTGGGACCCTTTGGGAGCGGAGAGCCCCTGGGCAGCCCTGGGGTGAAGGGTGCTGAGAGAGGAGCCCTTTGCCTTGCCTTGCCTTGCCTTGCCTTGCCTTGCCTTGCCTTGCCTTTCCCTGCCTTCCCTGCCTTCCCTTCCCTTCCCTTCCCTCCCTCCCCTCCCCTCCCTCTTTGGAGGGAACTTTGCAGCCACAGCTCCGAGTTCTTTCTCCTCTCGCTCCAAAGAGGTTCGGTCCGGTTGGGCCCTGCCTGGGGCCGGCAGGGGGCGCTGCGTGGGGAACAGAGGAGCCGCAGCTGCAGCCTCCCGCCCCCCCTCCCCCCCCCCCCCGTCCCTGACCCCGCCCCCTCGCTGTGATTGGCTGCTCGCCGAGTGACCTCCGCGCGCGGATCCAGCGACCGTCCGCGGGCGCGCGCCGCCAGCTCTGTGTGTTCCTCCGTGTGTGCCTTTCTCCCGCCCCGGTTTTTGGGGCTTGGGGGTCACAGGCACTTGTCTCTTGTCTTGAGATCCCCCTCCCAAAATTTTTGGGAGGGGGGTCCGTCTCCCCCTGTTGTCCCCTGTCTGTCCCTATGTGTGTCACCACTGCCACGCCGGATGCCGCCGCTGCCGCGACGCAGGTAAGTGCTGCGACTGCCACCCTGGATGCTGCTGCTGCCGCCGCGACGGATTTACCATTGCTTTACCATTGCTTTACCATTGCTTTACCATTGATTCACTGATGCAATTGCTGACTATTGGTGAGTGCGAGCGCGAGCGCGGAGCGGGCCTTCCCGAGTTCACGGTAAGTATCCTTCCCCCCCCCCGGCTGCCCTGCCTGCCCGCACCGTTTCTCACTGTTTTTTGTCTCCTTCTTCCCCCCCGCAGCTGCTCCCGCGGCCCGGGACCCGGCGGAGCTTCCCCTGGGAGCGGGGCGGAGAGCCCCGAGTGCCCGCGTCCTGCGGGAGGATCCCCCGCGCCTCCGCCAGCAGAGCCGTGGGCATTTCAGGTGGGGAAAAACCTCCCGAGCCGACCCGAGCCGAGCCGAGCGCCCCCTCCTTCCCTGCCCTCCTTCCCGCCGCCCCCCCAAAATTTCCCTTTTTAAAAGCTCGGAGTTTTGCTCTCTCTCCGTTTTGCTCAGGTGTTTTTCTGCTCTTTGTTTTCTTGGTGTGAGTCCCAGGTGGCTGCGGCGCGGTGTGCGCGATCCCCCTGGAGTCGGAGGAGTTGGGAGAGAAGGGAGCGGTGGAGCAGCGCGGGATGGTCCGTCAGGGGAGGGCAGGGAGCGGGGATTGGGCTGGGGGGGAGCAGGGAGCGGGGCTGGGGGGGTCTGTGTGCTTTGGGTTGTGTCCCGGAGCTGTGGGCACCGCTCCGCTCCTCTGGCAACCTCCTCACCCTCTTGGTCCCGTTTTGCCCCCCCCGTCTCCACTTTGCACCCCCCCGTCTCCACTTTGCACCCCCCCGTCTCCACTTTGCACCCCCCCGTCTGCACTTTGCACCCCCCCGTCTGCACTTTGCACCCCCCCGTCTGCACTTTGCACCCCCCCGTCTGCACTTTGTGTTGCCCCCCCCGTCTGCACTTTGTGTTGCCCCCCCGTCTCCATTTTGTTTTGCCTCCTTTCTCCATTTTGCTCCCCCCCTTCCCCAATTAGCCTGCACCACCTGCTAATTGCCACACCCCAGCACCTGCTAATTGCCACACCCCCTGCTAGTTGCCCCCCTGCATCTCCTATTTGGCTCCCTTCCCCCCTTTCTTCCCCCACCTTCCCCCTTTTTTGCTCCCTCCTTTTTCCCCTTTTTACCCCCCCTTCCCTCTTTTTTTGCCCCCCCCATCCCCTTTTTCCCCCCTGTATCCCCCTTCCCCCCATTTCCCTCTCCCACTCCATGCCTGGGACTGATCAACTTGTGTGGCTGTGGAGATGGTGGCTCCCAAAGCCCTGGGGCTGTCTCTGGGGAACTCAACCACCTTGGCTGAGGGCAGAGGGAGAGAAGGAGGAACCAGGAGAAATGAAAAGACCAATTCTTCCTCAGCAACACTTTTTCCTCCCTTTTCCTCCCAGGTTCCAGTCCCCCTGGGCAGATGGCACCAACATCAAGAAGCCCATCAACTGCTTGGCTCCCAAGGCCATGGATTCCCTGCTGACCTGGGTGCAGGACCAGCTGGATGAGCAAACCCTCTGCCCTGCCAAGGTCAGTAAGTGCTGCTGCATGACACAAGGGGACCCAGACACTGCCCCACAGCTCCATTGGATCCTTCTCACACACCTGAAGGCCTCAGCTCTGACTTTCAGCTCCACTTTTCCTAAAAAATCTCAAAAACTTTCTCTTTTGTGCTGTTGACTCTGCTATTTTCTGTCCCTCTCACCTGCTGCTTTCTCTCTCTCCTGTTCTCTCTCTGCCTTTTCTCTCCCTTTCTCTCTGCCATTTTTCCCTGAGGCTTTTTCCCTCTGTGACTGTTCTCTGCCTTTCTCTGTGACTGTTCTCTCCTTTTCTCTCAAATTTCCCTCTCTGACGTTTCTCTGCCTTTTGCTCTGAACTTTCCCTCTGGAATTCCTCTGCCTTTCCCTCTGGAATTCCTCTGCCTTTCCCTCTGGAATTCCTCTGCCTTTCCCTCTGGAATTCCTCTGCCTTTCCCTCTGGAATTCCTCTGCCTTTCTGAAATGTCTCTTTCTCTCTGAAATTTCTTTGTTTTTCCCCTCAAATTTTGTTTTTTTCTCTCAAAATTTTGTTTTTTTCTCTCTCAATTTTCTCTTTTCCTCTCTCAATTTTCTGTAGCTTTCCTCTCTCAATTTTCTGTAGCTTTCCTCTCTCAATTTTCTGTAGCTTTCCTCTCTCAATTTTCTGTAGCTTTCCTCTCTCAATTTTCTGTAGCTTTCCTCTCTCAATTTTCTGTAGCTTTCCTCTGCCTTTTTCCTCTTCTCTCTCCTCCCTTCTTTTCTCTCTCCATTTTTCTGTAGCTTTTATCTCATTTTCACTCCGAGTCGTCTTTTCTCTCTGAAATTTCTCTCCATTTCCGTGATTTTTCTCTGCCTTTCTCTCTGGACTTTCTCTGCCTTTCTCTCTGGACTTTCTCTGCCTTTCTCTCTGGACTTTCTCTGCCTTTCTCTCTGGACTTTCTCTGCCTTTCTCTCTGGACTTTCTCTGCCTTTCTCTCTGGACTTTCTCTGCCTTTCTCTCTGGACTTTCTCTGCCTTTCTCTCTGGACTTTCTCTGCCTTTCTCTCTGGACTTTCTCTGCCTTTCTCTCTGGACTTTCTCTGCCTTTCTCTCTGGACTTTCTCTGCCTTTCTCTCTGGACTTTCTCTGCCTTTCTCTCTGGACTTTCTCTGCCTTTCTCTCTGGACTTTCTCTGCCTTTCTCTCTGGACTTTCTCTGCCTTTCTCTCTGGACTTTCTCTGCCTTTCTCTCTGGACTTTCTCTGCCTTTCTCTCTGGACTTTCTCTGCCTTTCTCTCTGAATTTTCTTTTTGTCTCTGACACTTCTCTGCCTTTTCCCTCTGAATTTTTCTCTCCCTTTCTCTGTCTTTTCTCTCCCTTTCTCTGTCTTTTCTCTCCCTTTCTCTGTCTTTTCTCTCCCTTTTTCTGTAGTGTTTCTCTCTCCTTCTCTGCCTGCAATTTCTCTCTCCTTCTCTGCCTGCAATTTCTCTCTGAAATTTTTCTCTCCCTTCCTCTGTGACTTTTCTCTCCCTTCCTCTGTGACTTTTCTCTCCCTTCCTCTGTGACTTTTCTCTCCCTTGCTCTGTGACTTTTCTCTCCCTTGCTCTGTGACTTTTCTCTCCCTTGCTCTGTGACTTTTCTCTCCCTTGCTCTGTGACTTTTCTCTCCCTTGCTCTGTGACTTTTCTCTCCCTTGCTCTGTGACTTTTCTCTCCCTTGCTCTGTGACTTTTCTCTCCCTTGCTCTGTGACTTTTCTCTCCCTTCCTCTGTGACTTTTCTCTCCCTTCCTCTGTGACTTTTCTCTCCCTTCCTCTGTGACTTTTCTCTCCCTTCCTCTGTGACTTTTCTCTCCCTTCCTCTGTGACTTTTCTCTCCCTTCCTCTGTGACTTTTCTCTCCCTTCCTCTGTGACTTTTCTCTCCCTTCCTCTGTGACTTTTCTCTCCCTTCCTCTGTGACTTTTCTCTCCCTTCCTCTGTGACTTTTCTCTCCCTTCCTCTGTGACTTTTCTCTCCCTTCCTCTGTGACTTTTCTCTCCCTTCCTCTGTGACTTTTCTCTCCCTTCCTCTGTGACTTTTCTCTCCCTTCCTCTGTGACTTTTCTCTCCCTTCCTCTGAAATTTTCCTCCTGAAATTTTTTTCCCTCTGCCTTTTTTTTTCTCTCCCTTTCCCTCTGCCTTTTTTTTTCTCTCCCTTTCCCTCTGCCTTTTTTTTTCTCTCCCTTTCCCTCTGCCTTTTTTTTTCTCTCCCTTTCCCTCTGCCTTTTTTTTTCTCTCCCTTTCCCTCTGCCTTTTTTTTTCTCTCCCTTTCCCTCTGCCTTTTTTTTTCTCTCCCTTTCCCTCTGCCTTTTTTTTTCTCTCCCTTTCCCTCTGCCTTTTTTTTTCTCTCCCTTTCCCTCTGCCTTTTTTTTTCTCTCCCTTTCCCTCTGCCTTTTTTTTTCTCTCCCTTTCTTCTCTGCCTTTTCCCTCCATTTTTCACTTTCTGCTCTTTGCTGTTTTTTTCCTGCCCCTCTCTGCTCTGATTTGTATTTTTGCTCTCATCTTTCTCTCTCTTCTCCCTGTCTCCCTTTCTCTTTGTAATAATGTGCTGTAGCTCTTCCTTCTCATTAATACTTTGCTTCAATAATAGATATTACAGATAATATTATTTAGAAATAATAAATAGGGTGGGGTTTATTTTTCCCCTGTTCATGTGAGTGTTGTAGCTCTTCTCTTGTTCTCAGTGCTGTAGGGTTTCCCTTTTCCCAGTCCAGGTGTCTGTGTGTGCGTGTGTCTGTGTGTGCGTGTGTCTGTGTGTGCGTGTGTCTGTGTGTGCGTGTGTCTGTGTGTGCGTGTGTCTGTGTGTGCGTGTGTCTGTGTGTGCGTGTGTCTGTGTGTGCGTGTGTCTGTGTGTGCGTGTGTCTGTGTGTGCGTGTGTCTGTGTCTGTCTGTCTGTCTGCATGACACAACTGTTCCCCTCCCCTCCCAAAAAAGAAAACAGTGCTGGGCACATGGAGATATCAAATGTTAAATGAAGCACTTCCAATATTTCTTTTTAAATAAAATTTATTAATAAACTCATTCCATAAACTTAATACTGCAGTATTTCTTTTTAAATAACTTTATTAATAAACTGCAGCTGCCTCTCTGCTTGTTGCAGCTCTCAGAGCAGGGGTGTTGTGTGTGTTGCAGGCTGTGAGGGAGGAGCTGCAGAGCAGAGGAAAGGTGCTGCCAGGCCCCGTGGTGCTCTGCAATCAGTTGTGCAGCAGTGGAGCTGTGGAGCCTTCTGTCCCTGGGGCTGGATTCCTGGAGAAGAAAAGCCAAGAGAAGAGGAAGTGAATTCCCAGCTGGAAGCCACCTGGGCTGGTGGTGGTGGCACTGGGGTGACTCCCTGAGAAATGCAAGCTGGGCAGACAATAAAGGCTTTGATGTACTAATAAATAAAATGATTTTTGCTGAGAAAGCAGAGAATGAATGAGAGAGTGAGAGAGTGAGAGAAATAGAGAAATAAATAGAAAGAGAAATAAATAGAAATAGAAATAAATAGAAATAGAGAAATAGAAGAAATAGAGAAATAGAAGAAATAGAGAAATAGAAGAAATAGAGAAATAAATAGAAGAAATAGAGAAATAGAAGAAATAGAGAAATAGAAGAAATAGAGAAATAGAAGAAATAATAGAGAAATAGAAGAAATAATAGAGAAATAGAAGAAATAGAGAAATAGAAGAAATAGAGAAATAGAAGAAATAGAGAAATAGAAGAAATAGAGAAATAGAAGAAATAGAGAAATAGAAGAAATAGAGAAATAGAAGAAATAGAGAAATAGAAAGAGAAATAGAAGAAATAGAGAAATAGAAGAAATAGAGAAATAGAAGAAATAGAGAAATAGAAGAAATATAGAAATAGAAGAAATAGAGAAATAGAAGAAATAGAGAAATAGAAGAAATAGAGAAATAGAAGAAATAGAGAAATAGAAGAAATAGAGAAATAGAAGAAATAGAGAAATATAGAAGAAATATAGAGAAATGAAATAATAGAGAAATAGAAAGAAAAAGAAATAGAATGGAAAGAGAAAGAATAGAAAGAGAAAGAAATAGAATAGAAAGAGAAAGAATAGAAAGAGAAAGAAATAGAATGGAAAGAGAAAGAATAGAAAGAATAGAAAGAGAAAGAAATAGAATGGAAAGAGAGAATAGAAAGAAAGAATAGAAAGAGAAAGAAATAGAATGGAAAGAGAAAGAATAGAAAGAAAGAATAGAAAGAGAAATAGAATGGAAAGAGAAAGAATAGAAAGAAAGAATAGAAAGAGAAAGAAATAGAATGGAAAGAGAAAGAATAGAAAGAAAGAATAGAAAGAGAAAGAAATACAATGGAAAGAGAAAGAATAGAAAGAAAGAAATAGAATGGAAAGAGAAAGAATAGAAAGAGAAAGAAATAGAATAGAAAGAAATAGAAAGAGAAAGAAATAAAGAATAGAAAGAGAAGGAAATAGAATAGAAAGAGAAAGAATAGAAAGAGAAGGAAATAGAGAATGAAGACAAAGAAATAGAAAGAAAGAATAGAAAGAAAGAAATAGAATAGAAAGAGAAAGAAATAGAAAGAATAGAAAGAGAAAGAAATAGAAAGAAAGAATAGAAAGAGAAAGAAATAGAATAGAAAGAAAGAATAGAAAGAAAGAAATAGAAAGAAAGAATAGAGAAAGAAATAGAAAGAAAGAATAGAAAGAAATAAAGAATAGAAAGAGAAAGAAATAGAAAAAATAGAAAGAAATAGAAAGAATAGAAAGAAATAGAAAGAATAGAAAGAGAAAGAAATAGAAAGAAAAAATAGAAAGAGAAAGAAATAGAGAATAGAAAGAGAAAGAAGAAAGAAAAAATAGAAAGAGAAAGAAGAAAGAAAGAATAGAAAGAAATAGAATAGAAAGAGAAAGAAATAGAAAGAATAGAAAGAGAAAGAAATAGAAAGAATAGAAAGAGAAAGAAATAGAAAAAATAGAAAGAGAAAAATAGAAAGAGAATAGAAAGAGAAAGAAATAGAAAGAAAGAATAGAAAGAGAAGAAAGAAAGAATAGAAAGAGAAAGAATAGAAAGAGAAAGAAATAGAAAGAGAAAGAATAGAAAGAGAAAGAAATAGAAAGAAAGAATAGAAAGAAATAGAAAGAAAGAATAGAGAAAGAAATAGAAAGAATAGAAAGAAAGGAATAGAAAGAAAGAATAGAAAGAGAAAGAAAGAGAAAGAAATAGAGAAAGAAATAGAGAAAGAAATAGAGAGAAATAGAAAGAGAAAGAAATAGAAAGAAAGAATAGAAAGAGAAAGAAATAGAAAGAGAATAGAAAGAGAAATAGAAAGAAAGAATAGAAAGAGAAAGAAATAGAAAGAATAGAAAGAGAAAGAAATAGAAATAGAAAGAATAGAAAGAGAAAGAAATAGAAAGAATAGAAAGAGAAAGAATAGAAAGAGAAAGAAATAGAAAGAAAGAATAGAAAGAGAAAGAAATAGAAAGAATAGAAAGAGAAAGAAATAGAAAGAAAGAATAGAAAGAGAAAGAAATAGAAAGAGAAAGAAATAGAACAGAAAGAGAAAGAAATAGAAAGAAAGAATAGAAAGAGAAAGAAAGAGAAAGAAAGAATAGAAAGAGAAAGAAAGAGAAAGAAAGAATAGAAAGAGAAAGAAAGAGAAAGAAAGAATAGAAAGAGAAAGAAAGAGAAAGAAAGAATAGAAAGAGAAAGAAATAGAAAGAAAGAATAGAAAGAGAAAGAAATAGAAAGAAAGAATAGAAAGAGAAAGAAATAGAAAGAAATAGAAAGAATAGAAAGAGAAAGAAATAGAAAGAATAGAAAGAGAAAGAAATAGAAAGAAAGAATAGAAAGAGAAAGAAATAGAAAGAAAGAATAGAAAGAGAAAGAAATAGAAAGAAAGAATAGAAAGAGAAAGAAATAGAAAGAATAAAGAAATAGAAAGAATAGAGAAAGAAATAGAAAGAAAGAATAGAGAAAGAAATACAAAGAAAGAATAGAAAGAGAAAGAAGAAATAGAAAGAAATAGAAAGAGAAAGAAGAAATAGAAAGAAAGAATAGAAAGAGAAAGAAGAAATAGAAAGAAAAGAGAATAGAAAGAATAGAGAAAGAAGAAATAGAAAGAAAGAATAGAAAGAATAGAAAGAATAGAAAGAATAGAAAGAATAGAAAGAATAGAAAGAGAAAGAAGAAATAGAAAAAGAATAGAAAGAGAAAGAAGAAATAGAAAAAGAATAGAAAGAGAAAGAAGAAATAGAAAAAGAATAGAAAGAGAAAGAAGAAATAGAAAAAGAATAGAAAGAGAAAGAAGAAATAGAAAAAGAATAGAAAGAGAAAGAAGAAATAGAAAGAAAGAATAGAGAAAGAAGAAATAGAAAGAATAGAAAGAGAAAGAAGAAATAGAAAAAAAGAATAGAAAGAGAAAGAAGTAGAAAGAAAGAATAGAAAGAGAAAGAAGAAATAGAAAGAATAGAAAGAGAATAGAATAGAAAGAGAAAGAAGAAATAGAATACAAAGAGAAAGAAGAAATAGAAAGAAAAGAAAGAGAATAGAAAGAGAGAAGAAATAGAAAGAGGAAGAAATAGAAAGAAAGAATAGAAAGAGAAAGAAGAAATAGAATAGAAAGAGAGAAGAAATAGAAAGAGGAAGAAATAGAAAGAAAGAATAGAAAGAAATAGAATAGAAAGAGAGAAGAAATAGAAAAGAATAGAAAAAGAAGAAATAGAAAGAATAGAAAGAGAAAGAAGAAATAGAATAGAAAGAGAAAGAAGAAATAGAATAGAAAGAGAAAGAAGAAATAGAAAGAAAGAATAGAAAGAGAAAGAAGAAATAGAAAGAATAGAAAGAGAAAGAAGAAATAGAAAGAATAGAAAGAGAAAGAAGAAATAGAAAGAAGAAATAGAAAAAGAATAGAAAGAGAAAGAAGAAATAGAAAAAGAATAGAAAGAGAAAGAAGAAATAGAAAAAGAATAGAAAAAGAAGAAATAGAAAGAAAGAATAGAAAGAGAAAGAAGTAGAAAGAAAGAAAGAATAGAAAGAGAAAGAAGAAATAGAAAGAAAGAATAGAAAGAGAATAGAATAGAAAGAGAAAGAAGAAATAGAATACAAAGAGAAAGAAGAAATAGAAAGAAAAGAAAGAGAATAGAAAGAATAGAAAGAGAAAGAAGAAATAGAAAAGAAAGAGAATAGAAAGAATAGAAAGAGAAAGAAGAAATAGAATAGAAAGAGAGAAGAAATAGAGAAAGAAATAGAAAGAAAGAATAGAAAGAAATAGAATAGAAAGAGAAAGAAGAAATAGAATAGAAAGAGGAAGAAGAAATAGAATAGAAAGAGAAAGAAGAAATAGAATAGAAAGAATAGAAAGAAAGAAGAAATAGAAAGAATAGAAAGAGAAAGAAGAAATAGAAAAAAAGAATAGAAAGAGAAAGAAGTAGAAAGAAAGAATAGAAAGAGAAAGAAGAAATAGAAAGAATAGAAAGAGAATAGAATAGAAAGAGAAAGAAGAAATAGAATACAAAGAGAAAGAAGAAATAGAAAGAAAAGAAAGAGAATAGAAAGAGAGAAGAAATAGAAAAGAAAGAGAATAGAAAGAATAGAAAGAGAAAGAAGAAATAGAATAGAAAGAGAGAAGAAATAGAAAGAGGAAGAAATAGAAAGAAAGAATAGAAAGAAATAGAATAGAAAGAGAAAGAAGAAATAGAAAAGAATAGAAAAAGAAGAAATAGAAAGAATAGAAAGAGAAAGAAGAAATAGAATAGAAAGAGAAAGAAGAAATAGAATAGAAAGAGAAAGAAGAAATAGAAAGAAAGAATAGAAAGAGAAAGAAGAAATAGAAAGAATAGAAAGAGAAAGAAGAAATAGAAAGAATAGAAAGAGAAAGAAGAAATAGAAAGAAGAAATAGAAAAAGAATAGAAAGAGAAAGAAGAAATAGAAAAAGAATAGAAAGAGAAAGAAGAAATAGAAAAAGAATAGAAAAAGAAGAAATAGAAAGAAAGAATAGAAAGAGAAAGAAGTAGAAAGAAAGAAAGAATAGAAAGAGAAAGAAGAAATAGAAAGAAAGAATAGAAAGAGAATAGAATAGAAAGAGAAAGAAGAAATAGAATACAAAGAGAAAGAAGAAATAGAAAGAAAAGAAAGAGAATAGAAAGAATAGAAAGAGAAAGAAGAAATAGAAAAGAAAGAGAATAGAAAGAATAGAAAGAGAAAGAAGAAATAGAATAGAAAGAGAGAAGAAATAGAGAAAGAAATAGAAAGAAAGAATAGAAAGAAATAGAATAGAAAGAGAAAGAAGAAATAGAATAGAAAGAGGAAGAAGAAATAGAATAGAAAGAGAAAGAAGAAATAGAAAGAAAGAATAGAAAGAAAGAAGAAATAGAATAGAAAGAGAAAGAAGAAATAGAAAGAATAGAAAGAGAAAGAAGAAATAGAAAGAATAGAAAGAAATAGAATAGAAAGAGAAAGAAGAAATAGAATAGAAAGAGAAAGAAGAAATAGAATAGAAAGAGAAAGAAGAAATAGAAAGAAAGAATAGAAAGAAAGAAGAAATAGAATAGAAAGAGAAAGAAGCAATAGAAAGAATAGAAAGAGAAAGAAGAAATAGAAAGAAAGAATAGAAAGAGAAAGAAGAAATAGAAAGAATAGAAAAAGAAGAAATAGAAAGAAAGAATAGAAAGAGAAGAAATAGAATAGAAAGAGAAAGAAGAAATAGAAAGAAAGAATAGAAAGAGAAAGAAATAGAAAGAAAGAATAGAAAGAGAAAGAAGAAATAGAAAGAGAAAGAAATAGAAAGAAAGAATAGAAAGAGAAAGAAGAAATAGAAAGAGAAGAAATAGAAAGAAAGAATAGAAAGAAATAGAAATAATAGAAAGAGAAAGAAGAAATAGAAAGAATAGAAAGAAAGAAGAAATAGAAAGAAAAGAAAGAGAAAGAAGAAATAGAAAGAAAGTATAGAAAGAGAATAGAATAGAAAGAGAAAGAAGAAATAGAAAGAAAGAATAGAAAGAGAATAGAAAGAATAGAAAGAGAAAGAAGAAATAGAAAGAATAGAAAGAGAAAGAAGAAATAGAAAGAAAGAATAGAAAGAGAAAGAAGAAAGAAAAGAATAGAAAGAGAAAGAAGAAATAGAAAGAAAGAATAGAAAGAGAAAGAAGAAATAGAAAAGAATAGAAAGATAAAGAAGAAAGAGAAAAGAATAGAAAGAGAAAGAAGAAATAGAAAGAAAGAATAGAAAGAGAAAGAAGAAATAGAAAAGAAGAGAAAGAGAAAGAAGAAATAGAATAGATAGAGAAAGAAGAAAAAGAAAGAAAGAATAGAAAGAGAAAGAAGAAATAGAAAGAATAGAAAGAGAAAGAAATAGAAAGAATAGAAAGAGAAAGAAATAGAAAGAATAGAAAGAGAAAGAAATAGAAAGAAAGAATAGAGAAAGAAATAGAAAGAAAGAATAGAGAAAGAAATAGAAAGAAAGAATAGAGAAAGAAATAGAAAGAAAGAATAGAAAGAGAAAGAAATACAAAGAAAGAATAGAAAGAGAAAGAAGAAATAGAAAGAATAGAAAGAGAAAGAAGAAATAGAAAGAATAGAAAGAGAAAGAAATAGAAAGAAAAGAGAATAGAAAGAATAGAGAAAGAAGAAATAGAAAGAAAGAATAGAAAGAATAGAAAGAATAGAAAGAATAGAAAGAATAGAAAGAATAGAAAGAGAAAGAAGAAATAGAAAGAATAGAAAGAGAAAGAAGAAATAGAAAAAGAATAGAAAGAGAAAGAAGAAATAGAAAAAGAATAGAAAGAGAAAGAAGAAATAGAAAAAGAATAGAAAGAGAAAGAAGAAATAGAAAAAGAATAGAAAGAGAAAGAAGAAATAGAAAGAATAGAAAGAGAAAGAAGTAGAAAGAAAGAAAGAATAGAAAGAGAAAGAAGAAATAGAAAGAAAGAATAGAAAGAGAATAGAATAGAAAGAAGAAATAGAATACAAAGAGAAAGAAGAAATAGAAAGAAAAGAAAGAGAATAGAAAGAATAGAAAGAGAAAGAAGAAATAGAAAAGAAAGAATAGAAAGAATAGAAAGAGAAAGAAGAAATAGAATAGAAAGAGAGAAGAAATAGAAAGAGGAAGAAATAGAAAGAAAGAATAGAAAGAAATAGAATAGAAAGAGAAAGAAGAAATAGAAAAGAATAGAAAAAGAAGAAATAGAATAGAAAGAGAAAGAAGAAATAGAATAGAAAGAATAGAGAAAGAAGAAATAGAAAGAAAGAATAGAAAGAATAGAAAGAGAAAGAAGAAATAGAAAAAGAATAGAAAGAGAAAGAAGAAATAGAAAAAGAATAGAAAGAGAAAGAAGAAATAGAAAAAGAATAGAAAGAGAAAGAAGAAATAGAAAGAAAGAATAGAAAGAGAAAGAAGTAGAAAGAAAGAAAGAATAGAAAGAGAAAGAAGAAATAGAAAGAAAGAATAGAAAGAGAATAGAATAGAAAGAGAAAGAAGAAATAGAATACAAAGAGAAAGAAGAAATAGAAAGAAAAGAAAGAATAGAAAGAGAAAGAAGAAATAGAATAGAAAGAGAGAAGAAAGAGAAAGAGGAAGAAATAGAAAGAAAGAATAGAAAGAAATAGAATAGAAAGAGAAAGAAGAAATAGAAAAGAATAGAAAAAGAAGAAATAGAATAGAAAGAGAAAGAAGAAATAGAATAGAAAGAGAAAGAAGAAATAGAATAGAAAGAGAAAGAAGAAATAGAAAGAAAAGAAAGAGAATAGAAAGAATAGAAAGAGAAAGAAGAAATAGAAAAGAAAGAATAGAAAGAATAGAAAGAGAAAGAAGAAATAGAATAGAAAGAGAGAAGAAATAGAAAGAGGAAGAAATAGAAAGAAAGAATAGAAAGAAATAGAATAGAAAGAGAAAGAAGAAATAGAAAAGAATAGAAAAAGAAGAAATAGAATAGAAAGAGAAAGAAGAAATAGAAAAGAATAGAAAAAGAAGAAATAGAATAGAAAGAGAAAGAAGAAATAGAATAGAAAGAGAAAGAAGAAATAGAATAGAAAGAGAAAGAAGAAATAGAAAGAATAGAAAGAGAAAGAAGAAATAGAAAGAATAGAAAGAGAAAGAAGAAATAGAAAGAATAGAAAGAGAAAGAAGAAATAGAATAGAAAGAGAAAGAAGAAATAGAAAGAAAAGAGAATAGAAAGAATAGAGAAAGAAGAAATAGAAAGAAAGAATAGAAAGAATAGAAAGAGAAAGAAGAAATAGAAAGAAAGAATAGAAAGAGAAAGAAGAAATAGAAAGAATAGAAAGAGAAAGAAGAAATAGAATAGAAAGAGAAAGAAGAAATAGAAAGAAAGAATAGAAAGAGAAAGAAATAGAAAGAAAGAATAGAAAGAGAAAGAAGAAATAGAAAAGAATAGAAAGAGAAAGAAGAAATAGAAAAGAATAGAAAGAGAAAGAAGAAATAGAAAAGAATAGAAAGAGAAAGAAGAAATAGAAAGAAAGAATAGAAAGAGAAAGAAGAAATAGAAAGAAAGAATAGAAAGAGAAAGAAGAAATAGAAAGAAAGAATAGAAAGAGAAAGAAGAAATAGAAAGAATAGAAAGAGAAAGAAGAAATAGAAAGAATAGAAAGAGAAAGAAGAAATAGAAAGAATAGAAAGAGAAAGAAGAAATAGAAAGAAGAAATAGAAAAAGAATAGAAAGAGAAAGAAGAAATAGAAAAAGAATAGAAAGAGAAAGAAGAAATAGAAAAAGAATAGAAAAAGAAATAGAAAGAAAGAATAGAAAGAGAAAGAAGTAGAAAGAAAGAAAGAATAGAAAGAGAAAGAAGAAATAGAATACAAAGAGAAAGAAGAAATAGAAAGAAAAGAAAGAGAATAGAAAGAATAGAAAGAGAAAGAAGAAATAGAATAGAAAGAGAGAAGAAATAGAGAAAGAAATAGAAAGAAAGAATAGAAAGAAATAGAATAGAAAGAGAAAGAAGAAATAGAATAGAAAGAGAAAGAAGAAATAGAATAGAAAGAGAAAGAAGAAATAGAAAGAAAGAATAGAAAGAGAAAGAAGAAATAGAAAGAATAGAAAAAGAAGAAATAGAAAGAAAGAATAGAAAGAGAAGAAATAGAATAGAAAGAGAAAGAAGAAATAGAAAGAAAGAATAGAAAGAGAAAGAAATAGAAAGAAAGAATAGAAAGAGAAAGAAGAAATAGAAAGAGAAGAAATAGAAAGAAAGAATAGAAAGAAAGAAATAGAAATAATAGAAAGAGAAAGAAGAAATAGAAAGAATAGAAAGAGAAAGAAGAAATAGAAAGAAAAGAAAGAGAAAGAAGAAATAGAAAGAAAGAATAGAAAGAGAATAGAAAGAATAGAAAGAGAAAGAAGAAATAGAAAGAATAGAAAGAGAAAGAAGAAATAGAAAGAAAGAATAGAAAGAGAAAGAAGAAATAGAAAGAAAGAATAGAAAGAGAAAGAAGAAAGAAAAGAATAGAAAGAGAAAGAAGAAATAGAAAGAAAGAATAGAAAGAGAAAGAAGAAATAGAAAAGAATAGAGAGAAAGAAGAAATAGAAAAGAATAGAAAGAGAAAGAAGAAATAGAAAAGAATAGAAAGAGAAAGAATAGAAAGAAAGAATAGAAAGAGAAAGAAGAAATAGAAAAGAAGAGAAAGAGAAAGAAGAAATAGAATAGATAGAGAAAGAAGAAAAAGAAAGAAAAGAGAATAGAAAGAATAGAGAAAGAAGAAATAGAAAGAAAGAATAGAAAGAATAGAAAGAGAAAGAAGAAATAGAAAGAAAGAATAGAAAGAGAAAGAAATAGAAAGAATAGAAAGAGAAAGAAGAAATAGAAAGAATAGAAAGAGAAAGAAGAAATAGAATAGAAAGAGAAAGAAGAAATAGAAAGAAAGAATAGAAAGAGAAAGAAATAGAAAGAAAGAATAGAAAGAAAAAGAAGAAATAGAAAAGAATAGAAAAAGAAGAAATAGAAAAGAATAGAAAGAGAAAGAAGAAATAGAAAAGAATAGAAAGAGAAAGAAGAAATAGAAAGAAAGAATAGAAAGAGAAAGAAGAAATAGAAAGAATAGAAAGAGAAAGAAGAAATAGAAAGAAAGAATAGAAAGAGAAAGAAGAAATAGAATAGAAAGAGAAAGAAGAAATAGAAAGAAAGAATAGAAAGAGAAAGAAATAGAAAGAAAGAATAGAAAGAAAAAGAAGAAATAGAAAAGAATAGAAAAAGAAGAAATAGAAAAGAATAGAAAGAGAAAGAAGAAATAGAAAAGAATAGAAAGAGAAAGAAGAAATAGAAAGAAAGAATAGAAAGAGAAAGAAGAAATAGAAAGAAAGAATAGAAAGAAGAAATAGAAAGAAAGAATAGAAAGAGAAAGAAGAAATAGAAAGAAAGAATAGAAAGAGAAAGAAGAAATAGAAAGAAAGAATAGAAAGAGAAAGAAGAAATAGAAAGAAAGAATAGAAAGAGAAAGAAGAAATAGAAAGAAAGAATAGAAAGAGAATAGAAAGAATAGAAAGAGAATAGAAAGAATAGAAAGAGAAAGAAGAAATAGAAAGAATAGAAAGAGAGAAGAAATAGAAAGAGAAAGAAGAAATAGAAAGAAAGAATAGAAAGAAAGAAATAGAAATAATAGAAAGAGAAAGAAGAAATAGAAAGAATAGAAAGAGAAAGAAGAAATAGAAAGAAAGAAAAGAAAGAGAATAGAAAGAATAGAAAGAGAAAGAAGAAATAGAAAGAAAGAATAGAAAAAGAATAGAAAGAATAGAAAGAGAAAGAAGAATTAGAAAGAAAGAATAGAAAGAGAATAGAAAGAATAGAAAGAGAAAGAAGAAATAGAAAGAATAGAAAGAGAAAGAAGAAAGAGAAAGAAGAAATAGAAAAGAATAGAAAGAGAAAGAAGAAATAGAAAGAAAGAGAAAGAAGAAATAGAAAGAAAGAATAGAAAGAAATAGAAAGAAAGAATAGAAAAAGAAGAAATAGAAAGAATAGAAAGAGAAAGAAGAAATAGAAAGAAGAAATAGAAAGAGAAAGAAATAGAAAGAAGAAATAGAAAGAAAGAAGAAAGAGAAAGAAAGAATAGAAAGAGAAAGAAGAAATAGAAAAGAATAGAAAGAGAAAGAAGAAATAGAAAAGAATAGAAAGAGAAAGAAGAAATAGAAAGAAAGAATAGAAAGAGAAAGAAGAAAGAAAAGAATAGAAAGAGAAAGAAATAGAAAGAAAGAATAGAAAGAAAAAGAAGAAATAGAAAAGAATAGAAAGAGAAAGAAAGAGAAAGAAAGAATAGAAAGAGAAAGAAGAGCTAGAAAAGAATAGAAAGAGAAAGAAGACATAGAAAGAAAGAATAGAAAGAGAAAGAACAAATAGAAAAGAAGAGAAAGAGAAAGAAGAAATAGAATAGATAAAGAAAAAGAAAGAAAGAATAGAAAGAGAAAGAAGAAATAGAAAGAGAAAGAAATAGAAAGAATAGAAAGAGAAAGAAGAAATAGAAAGAAA